>JASJFT010000084.1:0-184426 GCA_030770425.1 Darksidea phi
TGATAGGTAACGCGTCGCGAAAAGTTGATGAGGGTGGCCACTCGCTTAGAATGGCCACTCGCTACGTAAACACGTTACCGCCCGGGGAACACAAGAACCACGGATGCCGACGATGCACGAGTTATATTGCGCTACGACTCTGGTCCCGAAGAAACGTCTTCTATCGTCCAACGAAGTTACTTTGTCCCTAATGGCCGTCTGCTACTGTCCGCATCCCCTGGTGTCTTCCAAGAAGAGGAGATCATATCGCATGGACGAGTGAAGTGGGAGTCCTGCCTCCTCGACACATTTGGTCGGCCTGCGAAGGAGCTGCTCACGTCCCGGGCTGCACAGACTGGATTTTGTCTCGGTGCAGCAGCGCGCATCTTTGAGCAGATAGCTTGTTACAGTACCTTGGAAGGATATCCGGAAGTATCCTATGACTTCTTTCAACGTACCCTGCAACCTACTAGTACGTTTATATACGGCCGTAGATTCTATCTACACGTTCGCGACCTACTTCCCGAGATTTGCGAGTCACCCAATCTTTTAAAAAACATGGAGTACATGTTGACGAAGGGTTCTCGAAAAGCCATCAAAGAATACAATGAGTCAATGGATTCCATTTCTAGAATGTGCGACTGTGTTACTTGTAAAGAGCGATGGGAGACACGATGTGAGGTAGGAGACGAAGACATTTCCCCTGCCAGCGAGGGCAAATATTGCAGCGTGCTTCTGGTAGAGGTCATCTTCGATATAATTAATCTGTCATCGCGGTCAATTCTTCCACAAGCTCTTACCATATACCCAACGCATAGTGGTATAGAACGCCTATATTGGACGAGGCTGGATAAGCGCTCGCGCGCCCGTGGAGATTATCTAAGCCAGCTTCTCAGTTCCGGGTCAGGGGGCCACCCGTTAACACAAGCTCCAAGCCTATACATTGGCCGAAACGTTCGACATCGTCAAGTCGCTGGTATGCCAGACGCCTCAGCGGTTGCTGTGGATGGATTATGTTTCTTCTCGAGTTGCTTATCGGAAATTACTACGGACGCCAATCGCGCCTTCTCCGTCCATATAGTGCCTGGTCGCATCCAGTGGAATGACCACACCTACAGTTATGTCGAGGATACCTCAGACATGTTCGAAAGCTCTGAAGACAAGCCATATTCAGCAACATTCGCTCGCAAAACCTCGCAATACGATAGACTGGACAACTCGTCTTCGTTAGACCTGGAGGCCAAGCTCTCTGTTTCGGAGGTTGCTTGGAACTCTAGTAGTCTCGTTGTCACTTGGCTTATTGTCTCTCAGAAGTCAGCTGGATATTTCATCATAGGCCCGCGCGACATATCTCAAAAGATTTGTTTCGCTCATACAGCCGGCCGTTGTGATGAATCTCATGATACTAGTCCCAAATCTATAAATGGCTTTAGAAGCCTTCTTGTAGAGGGAGAGGGACTGGTATCTGATTCAGACTTGAAAGAGTTAAGAGGTGAGCCAATTATCCGGTTTTTGGGAGGAAATAAACTAGCAATCTGGGTCGCACTCGCTCAGGAAGATCATTTAGGTAGAAACCTCGGCACTTCGATCCGCATTGTGCTTCAGGGCAGTCAATGTATGCGTTGTTGCATTATTAGAGGGACTGATATGGTTACCTCAAAGCATGAGGGCTTTTCGTCGGATGAAACGGCTGTATGTATCCTTAACGGAAATAGTCTTTAAGATACTATTAGCCTCTTTTATAACAGCGGGCCAATAGAGGCAGCGGAGCTCGGGGATGGAGGGTATGGGACGATCGAGCTTAAAGACTGTGCCGATGAAGTGTCCTTAGAGTTGGAGCACGCCGTCGTGTACTTGGAGTGGTGAGTCGCGGTGCGTGCCTTGGCTGGCTTGGAACAGCTCCTTTGCTGTCACGGTGAGAACCGGATTGTCGAGCGGCTGGTCCGTGGCGGCCCAGTCTGGGACCCATATGGGCAGACCTTGTGTCGGGGTTCCATTTATGTGTTGCAGGAAGTCTAAGAACAGATCCAGATTTTCCGTGTTGGTTAATATGTCCTGTGCTACTCGCGTATAAGCTTGCCTAAGAGACCAGCTGTAGTCAATATCTACCAGTTTTGGATTCTTCAGCAGACTCGTGATTCCGTAAACATTGTCTACGGCCACGGTAGCTTCAAAGGGCTAGAAACTCCTTAAAGCTTCGTGAAACCCAAAGTACAGCCCCTCTCTAATGTTACGTCGGGCTGAGTCGAGAATCCGCGGATAGAATGCTGGGTGGGGGTTTTTATATTCTCCCCTTGATCTTGGACTGACAGTCGAGTCCAAGGGTGAAAACCAAAGAGACAACCGCAGCAAGCTGTTCCCACATGAATCCATGTTTCCCTCACTGCAGATATGCCTCCTGTGCCAGGGCTAGCTCCCGAACCATCTAAACACGTCGAAACCACCACCTACGTAGAACGCTGGTGAGGATGCGTAGACACTCCTGACACCCTTCCGAACCAGTTCAAACGCCTTCTTGCTATCGGCATCGCTCGAGCCCAGTCAAGCCACCTCTGTTAAGCATCGAGCGTAGATGAGGGACATCATCGGGACCTGGAAAGCTTTCTCGGCAAGGTTGCTTTGTTGTATACACACGGCGTCGATCTATATTGTTTGAGACGTAACTGGATCTCGCAAAGCACGTAAAGCTGCTGCCATATTATTTGTCACCTTGACAGATTTGTTGTTGATGGTGATTTCTGTGACATCTTTCGCGCTTCCCCAGCCATATGAAAGTGCCTCGAATTGCAGACCAGGCTGGGTAACGGCGATGAAGAGATAACAAATCATCTTGATAGTGGCCCAGATGCTTGGCTCCATGGTGAGCAGGCGAATGGATTGGCCATCGTTCGGTATCGCTAAGTCCTTATACAAAGGCATCATCATAACCTATTTTATCTTCCTAGTGGTATAACTATAATCAAGAAGATTTCAAAAAATAAATAATATATAATGTCTAGTAAGAATATCATTAGTCCAACTGTATAAATAAGAAAGTTTTACATGTGAATCCTAAAAAGTCTGAGCTGTAATCTGGTAAGTGCATGTGTGGAGTGAGTGCATCGCCTGACACGCAAGCGCAAACCGCCGACCGCATCAGCAATTCCACGCCCATTTTGTTCAAATGACTCGCCTCATCGTCCGTTTACAGTGCTGTGACCTCACCTCAAATACTCACCAAACTCATCCAAACGCGCCAAGTCTCCCAGGCTGTACAGACATGCCAGTAGAACAAGCACACGCACACACTCCTCTTCACCATCATCACCATAGAAACCATCCTCCTCTTGATGGATCACGAGCAATTCACCCAGTGGTTCTGAGCAGGAATCCAAATAAGCGGAAGGAAGACTATGTTCGATCATACCAGAAAACATTTGGTCAGAAGTCACGCGAGACACAGGTGCACAGGACGGAGATGGCAGATTGCTGGCGGAATGAGATAATCAAATACGGACGATGCGCAGGTGCAACGAAACCCAAATTCATTAGATATGCATCACGCTGACATTCGATATGAAGTTAGAAACACCTTCATCGACACCGAGTTTCTTGGGCCGAAAATTGATACTCAAATCTTCAAATCGCGGGTCTCCAGCCATCGAAGCTTTGCTTTCAGCTTCGTTTTCGGCTAAAACGTACTTGTGTGCGTTCTTAAACTTGCATATAACGTTTGAAGGGACATGGATGGAAGCCGATGAGGTCAAGATTACCTATGGTCGTTATACAGTAGGAATGTGGAGTCCAATGAGCCTCGCTCCCCTCGTGGCGAGGATACAGCATACCGCCGTGCTGCCTGTGCAGCGTGTCGAGGAAACAATTGACAGGTTGCGTATGAGAACTCATCATGCATCCCATCACACAGCAGACAGAGGAAATAGTTCAATTTAATTGATTATTCGGCCGCCTATTCTATTAACTCTCTCTCCTATCCCTCCGACTGCGGGTCGTGAGCTCCGCCACTCTATCTCTGATATACCCATACACCACAATAGTATTGTCACTTGGTATATTTCAGTCAAGGGCTTGAAGGATCGCTCCAAACACTGCGCAGTGGGAATAATGAATAAACCAGTTTTACTCTAAGCGTACAAAATAAAGACAAGGTACCCATGCACACAGCCCCTCCCCCTCAACACCACCATACCCAAAACCGAAACCACCCCACGGAACAAAAATATACAGCCCTGGAAATAACCCTGCCATCTCACGTCATAGCGGGCCACTAAAAATGTATAAACGCTGCGTAGCACAACATCGCCGATTCCACGATTGACCAGCCTACCAACTCAATCCCTCACGACTCGGGCGATATAAGATAATCGGATATGTATAGTAGCTCTTCCGACCGCCCATACTACACTGCCCATCCACATCTATCCACCCCCTCAACAACCTCTACATACTACACGCGTCTCGCCGCCAAAGCCGCACCGCCTGGCACCATTACCATCCACTCTGACACACCAACTTACCCACACCATTACTCTCCGCCATCATCATCATCAGCGCCCTACATCAAAACCACGCAACGACGAATCGAATCGCTACCGGAAAGACGTACAGAGGAGAGAGTAATTACGACTGTGAGGAGGAGCGATAGGTAGTGGCAAGAGTGGGAGGAAGTGGGGTATGGGAGATGAGGAACGAGGAGGCGATCACCTCTGCGGCGAGTGAGAAGAGTGTTTTGGCTTTGGATGTTGTAACGTATTGAAGGTTAAGGCTGCACAATATATGAATACCTTTAATTGCCAATCAAGCTTGACGATGATTTTTGAGTTTTGTCGATATTGGCTTCTGTTTTGATGGCATTTTTATTGGGAAAATCCTCGGATTCTTTCATATGGAGCTTTCCTTTAAGCGCTTCTGTACAGGCCATTTCGTGCGAAGGAATACTACTAATGAGGTGGCGAGGAGGACGAGAATAAGGCAGTTAATCTCATGACAGTATGCTAGCGATAGAAATAGAGGTAGAGCCGTAATTACTCGATATCTTCACTCCAACACCGGAATCGACAAGAAGCTACGAAATACATAATAGCGAAAACAACATCTCACCCATCACGACTCTCACACAAACTTTCACCCAGTCAACAGACTTAAACCGACCTTATATATCGGAATCGACCCATAAACCCCATTTTTTCTGACTACCATCGTTGGATATGGCTCCCGTTTTTAAAGGTCCTCATCGCCTACAGACGCCCGCTTAGCTCACTGCAAAGCATGACGTACCGCCAAAACTCGAAAAACTCGGACGAACCACGCTCTCGTACTAGCGATTTGAAAGCAATATAGTCAACCCTACACACACCCCACTCCCAACCCATCCCATCCGTCCCATAACCGTAAACTCGCCCAAAAACCTTTCCGTCCTTCCACCTCGTCCCTCCCGTTCCTCCGCGACCACCGACTCGCGACCACGCACCAACCCGCCACCACGTCACCACAACATCCGCCTCCCCTAACGCCGAAACCGCGTACGTCCCTGACGCAGCCCACTGCGCCTTCGCTCTTGTTACCAAAAATCAGTGTAAAACTAGCGCAATGTCGGCGGTTGTAGAATGCCGATATTTTAAGTTCAGTGCAACTGACACGAGTACCAGCTGCACACAAAGTACGCTAAGCTGAGTTAGGAAGTTCGCACGGACAGGGCGCGGTGGGGGTGTGCACAGTAGACATTATGTGCGCGGCTTTGTTAGTCCAAGTCAAACGTCACTGCGGGCGCTAAAGTCCCGTAGATATGGGCGAGTACGAGTAATCAAGATGCAGTGTGCATGTCTAGCGGTGTGATGGTTGTTTCAGCCTCAGCGAGAATGAGACCGTTACTATAGACGCACGCTTGCGACACGTGGGCACAGTGCTGCGCAAGGTCGACACTGCGGTAAAGTACATTTCTATTTGCGAGTGGTAGAGTGCACTTTGCACGACGGAATCGCTGGCAAAATGGCTCCATGGCTGAACATGGAAGAAATGTGGTATCATATAGATAAGAACTAAGACAAACGAGCCCAAAACGGCAACACCGTTTCAGCCCCGCAGAAGACAAGTGCCACAGCGGAAACAACCGTGAAGATCAGTAAGAAGCTTGGCGTGCTTTTTCTGGTAGCGCAAGCGCGAGCCTGTCGTCTGCGCGTCCGCCGTCACACCTGCAAATGCGCACAAAGTGTCCCAACGCCAGTGCAGCGGTTCATAGTACTATCAGATACAGCCGAGCGTGGCACCGCCGCTCAGCGACCGTCGTGTCAGCTCATGTCGTTGTTCCATCCGAGGTCGGACAGCACCCCGTAATGCCAGGAGAGGGTTCTGCTTCGCCAAAGCGCGGGGCACCGGAGATCGCTCGGAAAGAAAATGAGGGGTACGCTCAAGAAGTCACGGGCAGACCGCTCGCCATCCTGAACAGCTCGAAAGCTAGGCCTGGGGTCTCCCTCACCGCCATCTCCATATCCTTGCGGAGGGTAAGGTCGGGATGAGAGCGGAACGCCTGTATGATGACGTCCCTCAGACCGCGGTCAGTGTCGACGGTCGACTCGTAGGCTTCTTGGCAGGCCTCTGGAAACTCTTCGCTGCTGAAATGGGCTTCGACTTGGTGCGCGAACTTCTTTCGGGCTAACGTTTTCAGGCCGCAGATTCCGTACCTGGCGTGACGGTTAGCTGTGGTTCTTGGCATATGGCGTGAATGTGATGCAGAATTGAAGGAGAAGTGCATGCAGAAAAAGAACAGAGGTTGCACGCTGACGCGTCAGTGTCGCAGGCCCTGCAAGCCCAAGGGGAATGAACCAAAGCCATGCTGATTGGACGATGGCGGTGCGACGGCAAAGAAGAGGAGGTTGAGATTGGACGAGCAGGGGTGGTGGATAAGGTATGTGGTCCGTGCATGGCGATCTGATTGGCGATCTGCCAGGCCCGGTGCGCAGATCGCGGGGTCGGCGGTTATGGTACGCCGTCAAGGGCAACCAACGTTCTGCAAGTGGCCCGATGGAAAAGACCAAGGCGGCGACGTAATGGGGCGAAACAAAAGAGGGGCGGTGAAATTGCGTACTCACTTTTCAGCAATAGCGTAGACTTTGGCGTGCGTGACCAAATGGGGCGTCTCCGCGTCAGGCTCGGGTTCCGCAGTCATGTAGTCGAAAGGGTTTTCGTCGAGTTGATCAGCCACCGGAGTGTCGGGGAGTTTTGCTGATGCATCGAGGCTCTCGAACTGATTTTCCTGCTCCACCGGGGGGGTGAGAGGCATGGAGGTGTCTGCGGCCGATGCCATGGCCAGAAGCGGATCCTCGATCAGAGCGAAGTTGAGCTTCTTCGGTGCGCGACGTGACGGCATGCGTGTCGACTGAGAAGACCGTCGTGAAGAGCGGCGCGAGAGTGTCTTGTTCAGGTAGTCCAGATGGTAGAAGTCTGGAACAGGCTCCGTTAGCGTGGTGTTGGGCATCGGGGGCATGCCGCTTACAGTGTACCATGTGCTCAACGGCTTCTGGGTCGTCTTCGGTGAGGTCGATGGTGCCCGTCTCTGCTTCTCGGAAGGGATTGCTGCAGGCGCCGTCGAAAAAGGACGACCGCGACGCGAGCAGTGCACGGTGTACTGGGTATCTTTTGTCGCCGCAAACAACGGTCAGGTCTGAGTATTTGCCAGATTCAAACATGCTAGGGCAACTTAGCAAAGAGTGTTGAGTTGAGAAGGGCAAACGTACGATGCCAGCGCCGACATGAGTTCGATGGTGGGAGCGTCCATTTTGGTGCGTAGTGGGTGGTGGGGTAGGGAGCCGAGGAGAGAGATTGTAGATGAGACGACGTGTTTGAGAGAGACGAGATGCTTAAATAGGAACGGAACTCCGTCCAGACATGCACGTAAAGGGGACTTCGAATGAGCTCACGTGACAATACGTAAGGTGACGAGTGGTGGGCGGTCGATGAATAGTGACGAGGCTCGGACCCGTGGTTGGGCAGCGGGCTTGCAGGAGTCACGGAGACCGAATCGTTGGGTCCGCACCGGCGTCTAACGGGAAGTAACCGAGCTGCGAGGAACGTGGGGTCCTAGAGAAATAAATAGACGGGTGTGCTGATCTTTGGCAGACATGGGATGGGAGGGATGCGCGCTCTTTTGTATGCGCCGCGCCGTCGGTGCGGGCGTCTGGCCACGGCGAAAGCAATTGTAAAAACCATGCGGCGTTGCAGAGGCCCAGCGATTCTGGACGGCTTCGGCGGGCCTCGGGGGGGCTCGACTTGCCGCCATCAGCCCAGTCGCCAGAGCTGACGCGCAGCTCGCAGTCACGATGGCAATGGATAGCTCCCTTTGGTCGCCGCGTAGCGAATGGCTAGTTAGGCGGGACAGGTCTGGGGCATCTTACACGCGAGCCTTGCAGGCGGTGGCTGGCGCTCGCAAGCCCCGACGCGGGAATTGGGTTGATGCTGAGCGCGCACAGGAACAGGGAACAGCAGACGGTGTGCTCTGCGCAGCACCAGCTCAAGCACGTGAGGCTTGAGCGTGACTGATTTCAGTGCTTACCGCGCATGTCAACTGCCATATGACCGCGACGCATTCATGCGTCATTGCCGCTCCCGATTTTCACCGTCGGCCAAACTGGCACCATCGACGGCGATGAGGGAGGAGGTCTAGGTCCACCTCGTGTGGGGTTGTTGAGATGGCTCGCAGGAAAACGGCCGTGGTAGCATGGAACATGGAGGTTTGCGCAATTTTACGCGAGCGTTCTGGACCTTTGCGAGCTGGATGCTGCCGATCCCTGCCCGTTTGGGGCTGGCAGCAAGCGGCGTCGTAGAGCTTCTCCTTGGAGGTGCGCTCGCCGTCACGTCCACGGTCGGAGAGAAATGAATTGGATGCGGCGCGGAATTCGCCGGCCGATTGCATGTCCCTGAGGGCATGCCAGCGTCGACTCACTTTCCAGCTGCTCAGGGGCTAGCATACTGGCTGGTCTGCGGGCTGGCCGAGCACTTGGGACATGGCGTTACACGTGCGAAGCGAGCGGAGCAGCCGCACCGACGAGGCTTGACACGGCACGATGCGATAGGCGAAGGCCCAGAGCGCGCCATCAATAGCCATTTTACTGAGAGAGAGAAGCAGTGACTCGGAGAGCTGAGGGCGGCCGCTGAAGCCCAGCTCCTACCCAGATGCCGCTTGTTACACCCACCGCCCCATCTAGATAACGCCTCAAAGGGAAAGACAAGCGAGACCAGGGCCCGCTGCCGAGCCACATGTCCCGCGGTGACGCACTGACTTCAGCCATCAGCAATTCTCTAGCATTCTCTAGCAAACCACAGACGACAAACCACGCCCCGCCCACAGTCACGCCCGCTGTGTCCTCGCTCGTCAGAAGCAAAAGGCAGCGCTTGCCCGCGGCGCCTCCGTCTCTGCCCTCATCCTAGCGGCTTCCCCTGCGTCCCTCGAGTCCCTGCCGCAGCCACCACGCCTAGCCCCGCGCAACCATGGGCGACTACAAGCTGTCCGCCTCCCTGCGCGGCCATGAAGACGATGTGCGTTGCTAACTCATTTGTCCTGACGCCTGACTGATGCTTCCCAGGTCCGCAGTGTCGCCTTCCCCTCGCCCAACACGGTCGTGTCCGCCTCGAGAGACTACACGGTGCGGTTGTGGAGCCTCCAGCCATCGAGCCCACCGAACTGGGACAGCACCATCAAGACGCACGGCAAGGAATTCGTCAACTCGCTGGCCATCGTGCCCCCCTCCTCCGCCTTTCCCGACGGCCTCATCGTCTCCAGCGGCAAAGACCAGATCATCGATGTACGGCGGCCCAGCAAAGCTCTCGGTGAGGATGCGGATGCCCTGCTGCTGGGCCACGGCTCCAACGTTTGCGCGCTCGACGTTAGTCAGGACGGGAAGCTGATCATAAGCGGCAGCTGGGACACGGACGCGCGGGTTTGGCCAGTGGGCAAGTGGGGGGAGTCTACCGTGCTCGAGGGCCACACAGCGTCGGTGTGGGCCGTGCTGGCATACGATGCCGCCAATATCATAACGGGTATTTCATCCCTTTGTTGCCGCAGCTCCGGACGGGCTGACTAGATGCACAGGCTGCGCCGACAAGGCGATCCGCATATTCACACCCACGGGCAAGCTCGTCCGCTCCATACAGACCGGTGACGTAGTGCGCGCTTTGTGCAGGCTGCCCCCAAACCACCCATCGGGCGCTCAGTTCGCGTCCGCCGGCAACGACGCCATCGTACGACTGTGGACAATAAACGGCCGCCAAGTGTACGAGCTCCACGGTCACGAAAATTTCATCTACGCCCTTGCTGCGCTTCCGGACGGCCGGTTAGTCAGCTCCAGCGAAGACCGGACCGTGCGGATATGGGAGAATCAGCAGTGCATACAGACCATCACCCATCCGGCAATCTCGGTATGGACCGTTGCGGTATGCTCTGAGAACGGGGACATCGTAACCGGCGCCAGCGACAGGATCGTGCGCATATTCACTCGGGCGCCGGAGCGCTACGCCGACCCCGCCGCTATTGAACAGTTCAATGACGATGTCAGGTCCTCTTCGATACCCCAGCAGCAGGTCGGTGACATCAATAAAGAGAAGCTGCCCGGGCCGGAATTCCTCACTCAAAGGTCAGGTACCAAGGAAGGGCAGGTGCAGATGATCCTTGAAACCAACGGGAACGTTTCAGCGTACCAGTGGTCCACGGCCGGAAACGAGTGGGTCAATGTGGGTACCGTTGTCGACCAGGCCGGCAGCAGCGGACGCAAGATCTCGTACAACGGAAAGGAGTATGACTACGTTTTTGACGTCGACATTGAAGATGGAAAGCCTCCGCTCAAGTTGCCATACAATGTCTCGCAAAACCCGTACGAGGTGGCCCAGAAGTTTTGCGCAAACAACAAGCTGCCCCTTACCTATATTGACCAGGTTACGAACTTTATTGTTCAAAATACCCAAGGCCAGACATTGGGACAGCAATCGGCCCCGCAAGGCGACGACCCTTGGGGCTCCGGTTCACGGTATCGTCCCGGTGATGCAGGGGCATCTTCACAACCGCCTGCGCCTCGGCCCAAGATCCTGCCACAAACAGAATATCTCGATATCTTCGCTGCGAACCACAAGGCCATTGTTAAGAAGTTGCAAGAGTTTAACCAAGCGCTGGTGAACGAGGGCAACAAGGGTCTGTCGCTCAATCCACAAGATGTTGACGAGTTGAACGCGGCAGTGTCATTGATGGAGAAGGGTAACGTGAAACAAGTCGACTTCGCCGCAATCGATTTGATAGTCAAAGCGGCAACCGAATGGCCGCCCGAGAAGCGGCTGCCTGCCCTCGATCTCCTACGGCTTTTGTTTGCAGCCGAAGAACCTGTAGCTTACTTGACGACCCAGAGCATGATCCTTGAACAGCTAGCCGGCTCAGGGGTTTTCGAGGCCACTTCGCCTCTGAACAATACGATGATGGCGGTACGAGCACTGAGCAATCTATTCAAGACCGAGATCGGCAGGGCCATTGCGAGCGAGGAGTTTGACCATATTCACGGGTTCGTTAATCCTTTCCTTAACTCGACAAATCGGAATCTCATCATCGCCGTAACCACGCTCTTCATCAATTATTCGGTACTTCTCACGGGCGAAAACAATGCGGACCGCGTGTTGTCATTACTAGATAGCCTGGCAAAGATTTTGAACTCCGTCACCGATTCCGAGGCTGTATACCGCGCACTGGTAGCCACAGGGACACTGCTCTGCCTAGGAAGCGACTTTTGCGAAGCCGGTCGCGATATCCTGAACCTTGGGGCTGCAGTGTCCACCGCGGAGAACAAGGTCAAGGAGCCCCGGGTTAAGAATGTCGCTGCCGAGATTCGAGAAAAACTCCAGGGATGAGTGAGGCTTGGAGGAGTTGGCGCTCACAAAAACGGCTGCGATGTGGAGATGGCCCACGCTGGCCCGGGCTGCGTTCGGGGGCGTGAGCATAGATTCCCGCATAACTATTGGAACGGTGTGCATAGGGCTGTATCATACATACACATCTGTTTTTAGGCATAGAGCGCGGAGTGCTTAAGAGGAAGTTGGTTTGGCAAAGGAAGCATTGATAGTGTCTAGCTGGTGTATCGTAGTCGAAGTATAGAAGGCGACTTATGTCCATCGCCTATGTCTACCTGCAGTGCATTACGATATCTCATAACGGCTGTACTGGGAAACGCCCAGCCCAATAACTCTCGGCAAGCTTTCCACCAACCACCAATCATTTGCCTGCAAGCGCGACAAACACAGCCACCCACACCCCCGTCGTCATCCAAGCCTCCCACACGTCACCATACGGCCGTAGCCACAGTCCATCGGAACAACAATTCTCATCATACACGAGTGTAGCAATCTAACCAAAGCCTTCACATCCGAAGCAAGATCTCGAGCAAAGTTATTCGCATCATACGCGCGTTGCGGGCAGAATGATATCGGATGTACACGACAGAAGCGAGGGCGTAAAAGGGTATAAACTAAGGCTCACAAACACAGCCCTCACCATCTCTCTCTCAAAAAATTCCAAATCAAATCACGACCTCGCATCATCCTATTTCCAGTAATTCAAATCAAATCAACGTTATCTCAAAACTCAAATCATCGTCGTTGTCCCCAAGTGTCCCGTTCTTGGATCTATCTCCCGAAAAAGCGATATACGATATACTATATATACTGTCGTCAACCTAGAATTCAACCACCATGTGCCACAAACGCTACCAACACCAACACCCTCCCACCATCGCCACTCCACCACTCTTCCCCTCCCACCCAGCCCACCGTCGCAGAGCGTGCTGTACCACAAAAGGCACATACCACCACCACCACCATCTCGCAACACCAGTGGTCGTCGACGCCACCACACCACCCTCCCCATATTCCCCAAACAATCACAATCACTCCACTCCACCCTCTCTAATGGCGGCCCTCCTCCTCGGCGCCATCGGCTTCAGCGCCCTGAAAATAAAGGAAAAACGCGACGAACGGAAGCAGAAGAAGAAGGCGCTTTTGGACTGCGAGATTGAGCAGGTTGCTGAGGTTAGGAGGGGCGCTGTGTTGAAGGAGGGTGGGGATGCGGGAGCGGGGGGGAGGAGGAAGAGTGAGGAGGGGAGGGGTGAATGGGTTGGGAGGGGGGATGCAGAGGGTGGGAGGGGGGGAAGTGAGGGGCTGCTGCTGCTGCCGCCGCCGAGGTATGAGGATGTTGTTAGGGAGGGGGGTGGGAGGGGGAGGGGTATGTTGGATGTTTAGGTGGGTTGGGGATGAGGGTTTGGCAAGCTGCGGTTTCATGGTGAGGATTGGCGAATCTTGAATTTGTATTTATTATTCTTCCTGTATTCACATTTCGCTCTACTGGTTCTACTGTTTCAATACGTGTTTTCTTTGAGCGTTGGATAGTCTTGTATATACACCAAGGCTAAATCTCGTGCCACATACCCCATGCCCTTCCTCACATCACGCCTTCGGTTCCTTCCCCCCAATTTCCCTTGATTCCTTCACAAAGCCACTCTTCTTGTCCTTTGGCCACTCAACCCCCGGCGCAACATCCTGCCCAGCTGCATACCTCTTCAACACGCCAATATCCACCGTGTCAAGCGCCGCAACATGCGTACACTCCAGCTTCACTCGCGGCACATCCGCCTCCTCACCTTCAACCACCTGTCTCCATCGTGCAGCCTCGATGCAATACCGTTCGCCCGGCCCCACGCCCTGTTTCCGCAGATCAAAGCCAGTCTTCGCGCTGAGATCCAGAAACGCGGCTGTTAGGATGGCGGCGATGGGGTGCGATGCCGTGCAGTATCCGGTGGTCGCCGCGGGAGAGGTACCGCTGCGAGAACTTGAAGACGAGTGTTGATGGAGTGGTTTTGGAGGACTAGATGTGTTTTATTAACACTGGATGACGGAAAACTTTCGGTAACGAGGGGCGTACCGTTTTTCTGCTTGACGTCTATGCCGCCTTGTTCGTTTTTGGCGGACATTTTTGCAAGCTGTGGGTTCTTGTCCCCGGGATGATGCGTTTTTAAAGCGTGAGCTGTGAATGTTCAGAGCGGACACTCGGGGCGTTTGGTCGCAGATTTTGATGAGAGTACGCAATCTAAGGGGATGGCTGTGGAAAGGCGGACAGAAGAGAAGAATGGAGTTCAAAGGATGAGAGGTCGGAAGGACAATGCACTCTCTAGCAGTATGTAGTCAGTATGACATGTCAAGATCCTGACGTCAACCATCCATCGCCCTCCCGATTAGTCATCTTCGCATCTCTTCCAGTTCGCACAACCTCTCCTTTTCGATTCATCGCATACTCCCCTTCCTTGCGCGATATAAGGGGAGTACTTGCACCTTTGTTCAGTGGTGGCCCTATGATGGAGCGGATAGCGGGAAGGCGTGAGATAAGGATGGCGCTATTCCGGAATAGGCGTAGCAGGCAACTACCTACCGAATCAGCCCTACCCAAGTTTGATTCAGTTGAAGTTGACCCAACCCTCCTGCTCGAACTCCATGGTTTCCAGCCACCTCATGAAATCGCCATCATTGCCCGTTTGAAATAGCGGACTAGTCAAACTGGGATCATTCAGCCCCTCCGCGTCACTGCTCACGACTCGCACCGAAGCAGGGTCTAAAATCGTATCAAGGATCTTCTTCAAGAACTTCCGTCCACGATCGCAGCTCGCATAACCGTTGGTTCCAGGCTTTATCGTACCCAGGCAAGCGACAAACACGGACAGGTCCTGGATGGTATCTGATCTGGGTAGAGGATTGTTCAGGGCTGAAAGCGATGTCGGTTCTTGTTCTTGGTGGAGGAGTTCGACGGCGATGACGGCCGCGGAGGGGATGCCGCCCATGGTCAGCAACTGGCTGAAGTCAAGCTGGAAGTCTCGAAAGATGTCGCGGTGGTTGATTAAGAAGAGGTAAAACCTGAACATCTCTTTAGAAACGGCGATGAGTTTTGTCGAGTCGGCACCAAGTTTCTTGATCAGCGTACGCTGCAGCAGGAAATGGTGATAATAGTCATCCACACGTATGTAGGTGAGGAACAAGAACTCGATCGGCGCTCGCTTCAGTTCCGAAAAGGGCTGGTTGTCCATTTTCAGAAAGCCTGGCAGGTCAGCCCAAATCTGCACAGCCTGTTCCTCAATCTCTGCGGCCCGGCCGATGATTTCTTCCTGGGACAGCGAGCCCATGGATATCTCGAGTATGTTTTCGGTCAGCAGTGCATTGGCCACAAAAATGCGTGCAAACGTGCAACGCTGCACTATTTTCCCCTTATTCCAGCCCTCGCTATCCAGAGTTGCCAAGGCGCGCTCGAGGTCCTGGCCATCTAGCATAATCTCGGCATCGCCGAGATCGAGCGGTAGTTGTAGCAGACAATACTGTCTCGTGAGTCGTGGTGGCCGTCCATGATACACCGCTGAGTACTTGTCGTTCTCGTACGCGCACACGAAAAGACTATATGTAGTCAGCATCCGTCTAGTCGCAAAGATCATAGTGGAACTCACCGCTTCCGCATCTCGGCCATAAACAAGGGCGTCTTATCGTCAACTGTTATCTCTTCGTGGAGGTTACAGTACACAAGGGCGGCCGCAAGTTGACCAAACTTTCGCCAGTTTTCGAAGCCTGAACGGGTTTAGCGAGGTACAATAGGCAAACACGCGCAGGACGACTCACTTCCTCTGTTCCTCAATGCACAGTACACGATCGTGTTCTCGTAGAGCAACCATAGATAGAGATCGTTCAGCACGCTAAAGTCGTCACAGAAAGAGAGACAGATCTCGGACGCATTGTGTGTCTTTAGCGTCAATGCTGCGCGATCGACTGGCGGCTCGTCATGAGAGCAGAAAATTGGGTCGCCATCTAAACACTGGTTAGTTACTTTCGCGTCCATGTTCTGCAAATTGCTTCTCGTGCTTGTCTTCAAAACTAGCACACTACTAGAGAGCTTGACCACAGACGCCAATCCGACAGCAAGTCCAGAGACCTACCTGAAAGGCTCCCACCAAGTAAAGACACCAGTGTCACGATAATACCTACAACTTCCCATCTAATGTTTTCGCCAGTAACGGCTGCGCAAAAGTCGCGCGGCGCGGTGTTCCTGTCCAAAAGCCGCGATAGCGGCTTAAGCGTATTTTTCCATATTCGTTCAGACATGAGTCTGAGCTCGGTAGGATTCTGGTCTTCCAGTTTTCTCGCCCATGCCCGCCACAACCCTGATGTGAAAATCTTAACCATCGGTTCGCATAAGATGATGCCTCGAGCGAACGAGAACCACTTGTCGATATATCGCTGAAACAAGGGGAGATCTTTCAATAGTGTGAGTAAGGCGGCTCCTCTTTCGATATAGGATTGGGGCACCCGAGAAGTAGGTGTTGTTTCATCAATTGAAGGCAAGATGCCGATACTGGTTTCATGCTCGGCGAGTATAGCAGTATGGTGTATAAAGCCTGGTAAATGCGTTTGATGGATGGAATCACCCCTGACGTGGGCTTCAGGTAGTGGTCGACGAAGCTCTTCCACAGTTTGATAGCCGTAGTTGAGTGCGGACCAGGGTTGAGCAGGCAGACTACTTGCACGAGCGAATCGGGGTTGGGGAATCGGAGTGTTTCTGGTGCGCAAGGGCCCAAAACTTGGACTGGGAGTGACGCCTCTGAGAAGTAGCACGTCGAGTCAGCATTGTTCTCGAGTAGGCAGGCTATGCAAAGTCTATCAAAGCGTCCTTTAAATAAAACCTATAGGCAATGATCTTGGCCAATGTACGAAATCCGGCCATACATACTTGGATGATTGGATAACCGAAGAGCCGATAGACCCATTCTCGGTAGGCGGGGACGGGAGGTTGTGCTTGGTCAGAGGTGCCGGGTGGTACACGCATTGCTCGGGCCTATTTCGTCGAACACAACGACCACACGTGGGCATCATATGATCACAGCGTAGCTTGCCTTTTCTACACGGCTCGCATGATTGCAGTTTACCGTTGCGCCGGTAGTTGGTGTTTAGGGTACGATCCTGGTGCCCGACCCGTAGTCGAGATGGGAAAACATTGCCTGTCTAGTACAGTTAGTTCTGTACCTTCAGTGGTGTCTCTGAACCACTCGAACCATGTTGAAGGGAACGCGAGCTTTGCGGTACGCTCACTTCCCGTCCAAAGTCAGGATACAGTCTCTATGGCTGCACGGCGCATCTACCTCGCTCCCTTGTGCTGTAGTCGGAATATCCGGAGTTACACTTCCCCAACCCCCCGGCTTGGATATAATGCAGATGTAACGACTCCGACGGCTAGTACCACAAAAGACGCTCTAGGATGCAAAGTTGGATGCAAATAATGTTGAGATAGTGCGACAGATGCGTGGCCGGACCTCAGGTCATTTGTGGAGAGATTGCGGAGTGATTGCGGAGTTGAAGGCTGCAGTCCAAGAAGATAAGCCGGCGTTTTCGTCATGTCAGCAATAATGTTATCCAATCATCGGCCACGAGCCCCACATCTCGTCTCCAGAGCCCTTGTCGCAACACTAACCAAAATACCCGCTTCGGAGCTCGTACGGCATTCGCTTCGACGACATGGAAGCCTTCCGTAGGGTGGTCATACTATCATGGTACTACCAGGTCAAAGTAAGTTCGGAATTCATCAGCGACTCACCAAAGAGTTGTGGTTGCTAGCCACAATGCACGATTTCTTCGTTGCTCTCGTTCTCCCATTGCTGAAGCATTATGCATCAGGCCCCGACTAGCATCCAAGGCAGCAATGCGACGTACGGGGACTGACTAATGTAAGCCTGGAATCGGCGAGGCATCGTAGGCATCAACCTTTGCGTAGGTCTTAGTGGTCGAGCGTCGTAACCCATTTCGCAAGCTTTTGGCGTCAGAGCGGCTTTCCCGTTTTAAACTCCGTACGTTGATCGGCATATATTGATATATAAACATGCGTGGACTACCTTGAAGCATTTCAGGCATTAAATACAGTTCTACAATCAGCTATACACCAACGTCTCCATTGCGACATCCTCGCGTGATCAACTCCCCTCCTATGAACTACAACCGCCTGATCGAATCGCCTCAGACCTACGATCGATACGCACTACTCTTCCCTCACCAACCCACTTCATCATCAACAATGACCTCCAATGACAACACCAACACTAGCAACTATGGCACCGTCCAGCAAGACAAGAGCAAATCTCCCTTCTACCGCATCACATCCCGCAGCTCGACCGACTCGACACGGTCGACTGATACATTGATACAGAAGGCGGCGAAGAAGGAGCAGCCGAAGCCGGTGTCGACGAAGGTTATTTTTGACAGTAATAATTGCTCCGTCTATGAGGCGGTTATATGGATCTAATGCGAGTTAGCTGCGTACAAGAACTCCTTCCGACCAGCGATGTAGAAGACGACCATATACATTGGGCCCCACACACTGCACGCCCTCTTTCTTGAGGCTCAGACCGTTGCCCTCGCTGTCATGCGATGACGTTCCGGGCAACGACTGCAACCCCCCTTTGGTTGCAACCAAACAACCTTCTTGCGTTTCAAGGTATTCGGGACTAAATACTATTTTGTGTAACCCTTTTTGGGTTTATTCCGCGAGTTTGACGACGCGATGACTGCCACTCATTCGATATGTTGGGCCTTACGTGATTGGTTGGGGTTGGCTCTGGGGAAATGGGACTATATGGAACGCTCATAGGGTGTTGGAGGCCCTGGCGCACGGCGTAGGTCTCCTGTATGTTTGAAGCGTATGGGTGATGATGACCAATTGCTGTCGTACCTACAACACTTACAATGAAAATTGACCTTCTGAGCAGTTACACAGGATCATATTTGAGGATTGATACCCACAGAGTAGGGACTTTCGATCGCGATTAACTAACGTGCCAAAGATCAGAGGCCCCTTCTAGCGAACTAATTTGTATTGGTCTGCAAAGAACTTCCTACAGAGACGAAACACCTCACCTTCGAGCTCAAAATGTTGCACTATAGCAATGCACAATGAACGCCTCGGGTCCCCCTTAGCCGTTACTTCAGCATGGCCTCGGCAGTGGGGGATTTCTTCCACTGCCTAACTTTCCGTACAATCATCGTGAAAGTCGCGAAGATCGTCGCTCTCGGAAGGCGAGCGTCGGTACGACCACTCAAGGCGATATCCGAATTCTCAAAGAATCATCTCAACATTCACTTCAACCTAGCCGACTTCTAGTTTTGCGTACATGATAACACTACTAGCTACAGTGGAACCATCTCGAATTTCAAGGCAAGAGCCAGTCATATGGAACAGTCGGTTTCGCAGTCACCTTCCAATGTGGCTGATCGACCTTGACGCATTGTATGCCTTGCGCCCTCCTCCCGCCGGCGGGGCGCAGCTGTTCTGGGTTAATTCCAGGACCGTCTTTCCCCGGCAGACCTTGGGAAGGCAGGAAATTGGGTTTTCGAAGGCACCTGAGGAGGTTTAGGATGACTTTTTTAGGGAAGTGGGAATTATGGGGAATGCCATTGTTTGGAATGATTTGTGGAGTTGAGTGTATAGCAGCTCCCATGTTTTGAAAAAAGCGGCGCGATTGGGGAAGATCACCATCTTAGCTCACTGTCGGGGGCTACTGCGGGAAATAATCTTGTAAGTAGACGTACATACGGAGTTTATTTCACTTTGCGGTTGTGTCTGGAATGTGACGCTTTTTCGAGAGCGCGTTCCTGACTCGGCGAATGCGCACAGAACACGATATTTGGATCAAGTGACGCTTTCTGGTGTACAGGGGAACTGCCACGTTCTCATTAAATGATAGTGCATCATCCATGAAATTCCCTTTTAACGCGATTTCCTCGCCTATGAAAAGTTCGCCGCACCTACCTCACCTTCATGTCAGACAGTTTACAACCTCAAATCACCTTCAGTGATATCGGCCACGGAGATTATTTGAGCTTTTCACAATGTCCTCTTTCTCTATTTTCTACATCTTTTTGCTACTTCCGATCCTTCAACTTATTCAACTGTACACCGGAGTATGCAAGCGCAACAAAAATAGGGAGCCCGTCGAAACCACTGCGTCAGATGATCTCGAGAGAGCAACCCATACTGTGACATCGCCTGCTGCCATGTCGGGCTTGGGAACTAACAACCATATCTATCAGGTTGACGGGGGTGATACGGAAGATGCCGGCGAGTGCGTCGAGCGATACCTACACTCTTGCACATATGATCGTACTTCCAAACCGCAAAAATATTTCCGGTTTATGGCCCTTATTTACTAGTGTTGGGAGTGGTCGGATTCAGTCGCATATTCAGTTGCACATGTGTATGCCGGAGGTTTCATGGACCTATTTGAATCCAGTACAAACCACGGAGGTGCTCTAACCTTAGTCTCGCGACAAGTGCGAGGGGAGAATAGAGGAATCACCTTCAAAGTCAATAGGCTTAAGTTCGGCTGCGATGGTTTCGCAAAGGTCAGGTACTACAGGAACCGTACCGCAGGGTGGTCGATCTCCGATTGCAACATGGGCAGCGTCAACGATCATCTTTTCTTCAGGCAAGGCGCTTCTGCTTATATTTTGGAGTCTATGCGATACCTTGTATTCACCGTTACTCGGTCCGATCTCGAGGGCACTCTCCGCTGGCTCAAGTTGGCATGCGAGAGGGGAGAGATACGCACCGTGTGCATTCGCATGGAATATGAAGGATATGGGTCATTGAACCGGTGGGACGCGGTTTTTATCAACAAATGCATCAAGACGACATGCTGTAATGTCCCCGAGCGACACTGGCGCAAATTTCCCTATTTCCAGGAGTAGGACATCAGACATCTGAGGCATAGAATTTCGACGACGGATTACGAAAGGACCATTGACTGGATCAGCAACGGACTCTGATTGCGCGACACCAGTGTCCAAATTGGCATCGTAAAGAGTCTTTTGCGATAATTGTATCCTACACGCAGCTCAGCCTCCATCAATCTTCTAATCTCGGCCATGATCCCCAATTCGAAGCACCTCTTCGCTTAATCTGCAATTCATCATACGGTACATATTGATTGATCTAATTTCTGGTAGATTTCCAACAAGCCGGGAGGTCATGCACTATCATCGTCTTTCCTGTTCGGAGGCATTGCGGGTATCTTTACAAGTGTCCACACACAGGGTATCTACTAGAAGCAACATCGGCGAACGCTTGAACTCACGATGGAAATTATGGGGTGGCGACCACGGTAACAAAATTACAAAATCTGTATACTAGCTTAGTGGCTCAATATAAATGCTAATTTCACGATAAAGTAAACCATGCCCATTCAGTCAGTGACCCTCTAATACCGCTTGTATGCCCTGCGCCGTTCCATTCCCAACGTCCCTTCCTCCGCAGGATCATCTCCAAGCTGATTGTCCGGATCGCCACCGTCACCTTTGTTAGCGGTTTCGATGAATTTGCCAGCCGGCCTCATTCCGTCATCTTCTCCAAGCAAGATCTCATCATCCGGGAGCAACTTCCACTCTTCCACCGCATCCACGTTGAGCGTGAATATCTGCGTGCTACATTTGTCGAGCGAGCTAGGTGCCATGACGCGCCATACACGTGAAGTAGGTGCCTCACGATTGGAAGTAGATCTACAGAAATGCATCTACAAGGACTTAGTAACTTATAGCTCAAGGTATTCCGAGGGAAACATCTGGGACTTACCTCGCGGCTGGTAGATGTGGTAGATTCTTGTCCAGGAGCACTCCAATTCATCATACCCATTCCAAGGCCCGCGTTCGAAAGGAACATATCCAAATTCAACATAACAACGAGTATAAGGAGGGCGTAACAGAGTATCCCGACGAGGTCGCTCCGGTGCCACGCACACCTTTCATTTTCCTCGCCGTGTCCATCCTCACTTTCGTTGTCACCATCTTCATAGAAAGCTTTTGGTCCCTCGCCCCAAAACCCACAATGTGCTTCTTCATCGACATCCAACTCCACATCTGTGCCCTCGGCTTCTCCCTCTGGCCTTTCGGAGATGCGCGGTAGTAGCGGCGCGCGTGTAGAAACATTCCTCTGTTGATGTTTACTGTACGGTGGTGGAGGTCGTTGGTGGTAGTGTGATGAGCGGCGGGGCATGCCGGGGCGCGAGTTGCGGAAGTAGGTTAGCAGAGACGCGCGGGGGAGGGCGTCGAGGGCATTGGAGCGGCCTGTTGACATGATGACTGATGCACGATGCGGCTTCCGTCCAGTGCGGTAGCGTGAATAAGTGTAGTGGCTTATCGGATATTCAAAGATGCTGTGCGTAGCTCAATGTAAGAAAATGTAGCTGTGGATGTTCGATCCGTCTGCGGTCGCACTGGTGTGGGCATGCAGTGGTGTAAAGGACGTGGGGTCTTTTTTCACTACTTCGGTTGCATGAGGCATGTTGGATTGCTACTGTCGTCGAAAACAGCGAGGGAAGAGCGATGGATGCGGGATGTTGAAGTTTGCGGAAAGTGAGAACGGAGAAAGTCGTCGGTTGCGGTGAGGCTGGGAGGAATGCGCGTCGTGTCACGTCAAGGTCGACGGGAAGGTGGGCTTGTGCAACATAGACGAGACGGGGCAGGAAACCGAATTGATAGTTAAAAGACGTGGGGAACATGATCCTTGAAGCGAAAGAAGTATATTTAGAGCTCGAATAACTTACCAAGATATCATATCTAAGCACTTATCAACCTTGGTAATGCAATAGAAACTACAAAAAGAAGTTATATGAGCTAGGCAAGCACGCTTTCTAGGACAGTTCTATTTTGAGTAAACGAGGAGCCGAGACGGTTTATATGCCACCAATATCATAGCTACTTAATTTAACCACGCAGGTGTTGTCAGCCCCAGCGAGGTATGCAAGTCATAGGTACATAGCGAGGTTCCAGTCACGCTTTAGTAATACTAGGGAGAACCTATCGATGTATGGAAGGTGTCTTCAGCTTCAAGTATTATCACTGGACATATACCAAAGTATGCCTTGAACGCCTCTACAATGGCGAGCGGACGTTCCTGTTGGTGTATGGCGTTGAAGTGTATACAATATGCACCGCTTCAACGAAATTGTGCGAATCCTAGTGGCTATAGAGATAAGACCTGAACTTGTATAGCGCGCACTCACAGAGCCCCTCAACTCGATATTCATTGCCTATTCTGCATATAACTTGAGTATGAAGGCTGGCGAGGGAGTAGGGGTTTTGGCAGTTCCGATAGCAGTCACTCTTGAACTATAGTAACATATCTCCAGTAATATTACATAGAGGATACAAACGCCCGTAACCGCAGTTACTAGTTGACTAACTTCCCTGCACCTGCTGAGGCCATGACTTCAGTAGAGGGAAAGTAAACTCGCCAAAACCGACAATTCTTCGTCCACACCTGGTGTTTGGCGGGTGTTGATTTTGGCGCGCGCCTGAATCGCCTGACGAACGACGTCGCGCATGCCACGGTTCCCCTCAGGCGTGGAGCCGAAGACAATTGATACCGCTTGGACGAAGTCTGGAGTGTCCCAATGATCTCTCAGGCATTCTTTGAACTTTTCTAATGCGGTATGCATAAGGGATTGGGACTGATATTTGTCGGCAAGGGCGTACATGGATGCGTGGACAGCGAGCGGGTTGGTGATTTGCACGGCGGTGCCCAAGCGCCGGGCTATAGAGTAGTTGGACTTTTCCGGTGGAACTATCAACAGGGGCCCGGTGGGCTGGTTAATGTACTCCTCGGCTCCAGGTAGACAGTAGCATGGACATGACGCGTTGTAGTAATCTGGATAATATCCGTTTGAGGAGTACCCCCAAAACAAACGAGGGTGGGCTTCGTCAGCGATATCCAGAGGGCCGTTGTGATAGTTGATCTTGCTCAATCTCTTAGACAGAAGATCCGTAGTCGGATCGTAATCTAGGCAGTAGAAGTATATAATCATTCGGCGAACCATTTGGGGATAATCACCCAGAAGGTCAATATGAGAAGCAGTCACTTCCTGTCGAGTGTGAGCTCTATTGGCACCTTTGGTAGAAAGCCATACCTTTCCAGGGAACTGTTCGCGGAAGAACCCCGAAGAATTGGCAAGTAGCACCTTGTGGACTTTGAAGGTGAGCTCGCCGCACGTTATAGTGAGGTCGCTATCATCTCCATAATTGAAAGCGCTTTGTCGCTGTTAATCACCGCCAGTAGTTATGGAAGTTGATTTTACCTGACCAAGCCCGAGCACATGACATCGAGTTCCTCGGATCTCATGGTGGCAAGATTGGGGGGTGTGGTGATAAAGGGTGATGGGTCCGTTGAGGCGACGAGTGGAATTGGCTCACCGTAGGGTATTTAAATGTAAGTTTGCGAGTGCTCACCAAATCAAATGCAGAGATGGCGGGCGATCCTTCACACCTCGACCGGCACGTATCTTCACCGCCACTATATATGGAGAGGGACACATTTGAGAATGACAAAGGATATAAAAGAGCCGAGAGGGGTATGGGAAAGTGTACCATGGTCGCGGGGGTAAAGATCCCCCATGTGCTAGGGGTCAAGCGCGGCATATACATATTGTGACTGGGCTAGACAGCTAAAATAAGATCATATGACAGAACTAAGAGCGGGTTGCGATTTGTGAAATATTTCCCCCCTCAACCAACGGTAGAGATTGTGCACAGGCCACGCGGCGTCACCCTAGCGCACAGACACGCCGACATCCATTTCATCCTCCCTGACGACTTCATCGCTGCAATGGTGGTTTTTGGTTACATATGCTCGTACATCTAATTCGTCTACATATGAAACACAATGCCCCAAAGGACCGGTTCCGAGTCCATGGGACCGACTTCACGTGCGTCGAAACGCGTGGATGGAGCGGAGCGTCCCTTGACACCGGTGCTGGTTCTGGTATATCCCCTACGCTCTATGGATTACATCATAGGCTGACCCATTAAGCATCGGACGCACTGTCCTCGGTAGATACCTTCGCCGCCGGCACTCCACGCGTATTCGGCCGCGGACGATCTATTGTCTCCAGACTTCGTTGCGAAGCTCGGCCGGAGTACGGGCGGACTGCGCCGGAATTTGCGAGGGTACTGGGGCAGGCTGAACCAACGGAACGTTACCTATATATCGTCAGAAGAGGAAGCAGGGTCCGCGCATAACGAGACTTTGTCGCTGTATCAATAACTTTGGACTGAGGGTCTGGCACGAGCACGGACGTAGTAAGGTGTCACATCAATACCAGCACACGGTACAACTTTACATAAGAGAGGAGATGCATAAAGTGTACAGATATTAGCTAAGGGTATGTAGTCCTTGCGCCATCACCAATGTCTTCTACCGCCTATCTTCGCCGCCTCATGCGTTCACAAAGTCGCCATCTCATCACCCTCCTTGGCCCTCTTTTACGTCCGCCCGGCTCTTCTCGCCTTCCTCGATGCTCCTCCATTCTATCAGCGCTGCCCCAATCAAACTAGCGCATGCAAGCCCAAGCCCGACATAAAATGCATTCCGTATCGCGATCCGATACCCCTCCAGTAGGAGCCCAAGGAGCTCCTTCGGTACCATGCTCTTGATGTTGGTCGCGCCCATCTCTACAACCTCACTGCTACTCAAGTGCAGTCCGGGAACTTTGGTCAGCTGCTCCGCTAGGGATACCGCGAAGACGCTCTGCGCAACGCTGACGAAAATTGCGCCGCCGAGGTTCTGGCCAACAAACATAACCGACACTCCCATTGGCGCATCTTCGCGATCCAGGACAATCTGAGCAGACATGATGGGCTGCTGCATACCAATGCCGATACCATAGCCGAATAGGGCTTGATAGCCGATCCACGCACTGTGGTGCACCGCGACGGGCCATGTCGTGATCAAGCCAGCGCCAATCGATGACAACACTGCGGAAACGATCATCAATGGAGCAGGGTATCCCACCCGCTGGACAACACCACCTCCCATTATGGCCGCAATGACGAGCCCCAAGATGAACGGGAGCATCGCTTGCCCAGACTTGATGGGCGAAAAGTCCTTGAGGGCTTGGAAGAAGAGCGGGATGAAATAGGTCATGACAAGCATGCTGGCTTGGCTAGTGGCCGAGAAGATGAATCCTGCAGCGATGGTTCGCTGCTTGATGATGCGCATCGGTAGTGTCGCCGTCTCCGGCTTCCAAAGCTGGATGCCCAGGAAGGCGAGGAGTAGGACTGGGAGGAGCACCAACAAGAGAACGATTCGCCAGCTCGACCATGCATATTTCGTTCCGCCCCACTGCAGCGCCACCAAAAGGCAAACGACTGAAGCTAGGAACAGAATTGTCCCAAGTGGATCCATTTGTCGAATTTGCTTCGCCAGAGGGACATTTGCTTCCTTCTTGGCCGGTAGTCGTAGTACCAACAGGAGAACGGCGATCGCAACGGCACCAAGCGGGAGGTTGATAAAGAAGCACCACCTCCAGGATAAATGCTCTGTAAACACACCGCCCAATAATGGCCCGACCACGCTGGCGATGCCAAATACAGCGCCAATGAGGCCCTGGAACATTGGCCTCTTTTCCAACGGCACGCTCTCAATAACAACCATAACACTACCATTGTTGATGCCCGCGCTGCCCATGCCCGCGATCGCTCGGCCAAGGATGAATACGGAGGAGGATGGCGCCGCGCCGCATACCGCGGATCCTACCTCGAAAAACAGGATCGCGGCGATGAAGGTGGCCTTTGTGGAGTAGTAGGTATAGATCTTGCCCCATAGTAATTGCGTTGCGCACAAGGTGAGGAGGTAGGAGGAGCCGTACCAACCGATGTCGGAGAGAGAGGAGAAGGAGTCGGTTATGCGGGGAAGGGCGGTGGAGATAATGGTCTTGTCCTGAAGAGTATTAGCTCGAAGATTATACGGTTGAGGAGGGGAATGGAGATGTACCAAGGCAATCAAGAAGATGGTTACGTAGACCGCCAGCATGGCGATGATTATGCGACCCATGGCGGGATATTCTTTAGCATCTTTAAGGGATTCTTGCGCGGTTGATGAGGAAGGCAGATCGATGGGGGCCTTTCCCTCTGTTAATGGGGCTTGAGCGGTCATGGTGAATATTCAGGAGGGTGGGGGCTTTGCAGCTGTTGCGTAAAGAGCGGCGTTGGGAGAGAAGAAGCGTCTTGGAAAGATGACCACTTTATGTCGCGACGCTATGAAATGTCGAGTAATTCGATATGCAATGCCTATCTGCGCAAGAAGAAGCAGCATGCGACCCAGCAGAATCTTAGTCGCTGCCGAATGGTCTGAAGTCGAAGTACTGAGCGGCGGTGGTAATATCGCAGAACACGATCCTTATCACGATCTATATACATTCTCTACACGCATTGAGGCCCTCTTTATTTGCCCCTTTCTTCCTTTCGAGGCCCCCGAAAATATCATATCTCGGTCCCTCAAGTGAACATTTGGTGGTGTTCGGATGCGAGATGGTCATTTCGGGCCCGAGAATTTTACGCACGGACCTCTAGTATGAACGCCAGCGACGTATTGGGTAACGGTCGGTTGGCGCATGGGATGCTTATTCGCTTGATTTGGGTCGAGAGGGCCTGTAGATGGCATGGTGGGGTTTCAATGCTTATGTTTGGTGGATCCCGTTCGGGGCTCGTGAGAGGAAGGCCTGATGGTTTGGGCTGGTTGCTGCTCGGAAGTTATTCTTTGGCGATGAGTGTTGGCGTGTTTATGGGCGATTGTCTTTGATGTTGGTGCTTATATCTACAGGCTGTCCCATAAAGGGAAACGTGCTCGGGAAAGCCTTGTGTCTGCTACGGTATGAAGACGCCGTAAGGATAGATGGACAATGAACCTTTTCTCTATGACTTAACGGCGTCTATTCCGGTGTCCATGGTCTTCTAATCTTCTCTTAACCCTTCGTCACGTCCCGGATTATACGTTTCAGCATTTCCAGGCTTGAGTCTCGCAAAGGTGAGCCACACCAGCAACGAAATACTAGTGAAGCCAAGGATAACCCATCTGAAAACGCCTATTCCTGTGCTATCTACGAAGGCTCCGATACCAAAGGGCAGAGAAGCTCCGCCGACTTGCCCCAACGACGAGACAAAAGATACAGCCTGGACGTGCATCTCAGGCGGTAGTAAGCGTGTCAACACTACAACACCGGACGGAAACAGCGGGCCCATGAAGGCGCCTAACAGCGTCATCAACGCAACAGCTCCCACCGGCGCTCTCGTGAATGCGAACGCAACCTGCACTACGAGAGCGAGGAGCAGATAAATCATAGCTGCACGCCGTACTCCAATTCGATCCGTCGAGTGCCCCAGCACAAGTCTTCCCGTCGCCATACCGGCCCAAAATCCGGAAGACGAGAGACTGGAGAGGTAGGGGGTGGCGTGCAGATAGCGCGCTGTGAAGGAGACGATCCAGCCCGAGATTGCGGTTTCGATGCCGACGTAGGTCAGGAAGTAGAGGGAAGAGAGCCAGAGGGCGGGGTATTTGAACATTTGGGTGAGTGGCTTGGATGTGTTGCTGTCATTGTCGAGGCCGAGGCCGAGGCCGAGTTGATGTTTGGCTGAGTGGTATTGGGAGGCGCTCGAGTGTCGAAATGCGTATAGAAGAATGATGAGGGTAACGGCTGATGCGATCGCCTGATTGATGCAATTAGTTGGTGTCGAATGGATTGACTATTCAATCCTAATCTTACAACGCCAGAGGATCGAGAGCAATAACAGTCATAATCCAAAAACTCACCAAGATGTAGTACCAAACCCACCACTTCATCCCGTTCTCAATAGCCGTCCCAACGCAGAACGGTCCTACAGCTGCACCAACAGAAAAACTCCCATGTAATAGCCCGCTAACAAAACCCGCGTTCGGCATCCCCGCAGCATACGCACACCAACTCCCATCCAGCAACCCCGTTCCCATAGCCATGACCGCGAACGCAGCCAACAGTACACCGAACCTTGGATGCAACCCCGCTGCAATAGCAGAAACGATGTGCAAAACAGGACCGAGGAAAGCGATGCCGCGCTGCCCGAAATGGGTGTGGATAATAGGGTTCAAAGAAGCGGCGATGACGTAGCCTAGGGGTACAACGAGGAAGATGAACGAGACATAGAGATCGGTTAAACCGTAGTGTGCTGAGAGTGGGGGAAGCATTACGCCGATTGAGGAGGTGAAGAGGCCGAGTATAATAAAGGAAACCATCATAGCAGAGATCCTAAGACGGATGCTTGCTATCGCCCCAAATCTGTCGGGACTAGAGGGGAGAGAATGATTTTGGTGCGTGCCATTGTGATGGATGAGTACAGACGTAGAGGGCGCGAGAAGAGGTGCGGTTTCTGGGGTGGAAAGTTGTGGTGACATGTCGGAAGGACGGAACAGCTAGGAACGGGCTGCGTTATCGACTCTAGGTACCTGGGAGCGCTTGCGGACGCTTGCGATGGCTTCTGAGATAAAGATCATTTCTGTTTGACTTGGGATGCAATCAAACATTCGCGGTGTTAAATGAATATGGCATGACGTACCTGAAGTACACGGAGAGGTTGGGAGACTTGCCTGAAGCGGCATAGGATGATGACTAAGCGCCGATCCTTCAGCTCGTCTTGCGCAATAATTTCGGGCATTGGGCCGGCACTCGCCCCATAGACAAACAGTGCCTGGCGGCGTAAGCATCGCCACACGGTGTCCTTTAAACTCAACGCCTCCTTCAGACTTCGACATAACACCTATCTTTTAACTCTGCAGCGACAATTCGACGCTCAAGGACACTGCCTGTGCTTATCGCGAGCAGGAAAAGAGACACTTCTTAACGGAAAATTGTGAAATGAGCCCTTTACTATTGCTAGTAGCTGCTGTAGCCCATGCTGCAACTGGACCGATAAGTGGTGTTCACCGACTACCTATCACACGAACAACAGTAGAGCTGGATTGGAGGTGGGTTGGTGCCAATGCACTTGGGAAGGTAAGCACTGACCCGGATTTTCATCGACACACATCAAATTAATTGGTTTACTTTCTGCTTAGCATCCAAATCAACGGCCTCTAGTTCAACGCTTCCATGAACGAAAAAATACCAATGAAAAACACTCAAAAAAGGCTGCGAGGACATTCAGCAAGAACATACTCTCCGGCGAGGACGACATAGACTTCTGGAGCATATACACCGCTCCAATTGGCCTCGGCAATCCGCCACTAAATCTTGATGCAATCATTGACACAAGTTGGTCGCCCTTCTTCGTCCCTTCAGCCAACTGCACGTACGATGCGCGCGAGATAAACAGTTGCATCATACACCCACTCTACAACTCGTCACTCTCCTCGACGTACCGTGCAGACCTCTCGCCGTGTAGGATGATCTACTGGGGTGTTGAAGGTATACAGACATATGGGAGGATCTCGGAGGATAGTCTGCATGCTTCTGGCCTCGAGATCACGAACCAGGTCTTTGAAGAAGCCACACAGTGGCACCCGGGGTACCTCACCAGCGATCATCTCTTCGATACGGTGCTGGGCCTCGCACTACATCCAACGTATGACGAATGGGGCAATTTCAGTGCCCCAGGTCCTTTCCAGAACCTAATCAAACAACAATTGTTGAGAGAGAATATTTTCTCACTTACATTACCGAGGACGGATAACGAACGGGGTGAGATAGTATTTGGTGGACTGCCAGAGAATGTGACGCAAGAGGATCTGATAGAAGTCCCACTCAACGATACCCGGACAGGGGAGGGTGATGACCTTTGGGACTTTTACACTTCAAACGGATGGCAAATCCTGGTAGAAAATATCGTCATGACCCCGGCATCGTCCAAAAAATTCCTTCCGATCCTAGCCAAACAACACATCGCGGTCGTCACATCATCGTATCCATACATCGGGCTTCCAGAAGAAGCTGCTAAGAAAGCAAATCAGTTCATCGGGCTTACCAACGGCGGTACCTGGGTAGATTGTAACACACGTTCAAATTTACCTGATGTAGTTATCGCTTTCAGTGCAGAGAAACGGATCAGGCTGACGGCAAGGGACTATTTACTCGAAGTATATGATGACATATATGAAAGGCTCAAGTGTGTATCTACATTTATTTCACTTGGGGACTCTGGAGACAGTGGAATAATTCTCTTAGGCTCGCCGTTTCTGAGTGGTCTTTATAGCGTCTTCGATGCGGATCGAAAGAGTATATTTTTCGGTAATCAGCACCTATAACGTATAAAGTCCTATATAGAGTAGTAAGAGTAGTAAGAGCTTAATACTAGTACTATAGTAAAGAAACTCCATCACATCGTAAAAGGAGAGCTATATATAAATAGGCGCGAACGCGATGATATATATATACTTTTTTGGGTAGGTTTCACACCCATCCTACCCAGACCCTCAGTTCATAGACGGCCTATCCACGATCATGTAACGGACCTTACATAGTTCCGTCTATCGAGTCCTGGGCCTCAAGGATTCGTCTCTCTCCAATATACCTCTTCGCTACTTCCTTAGTGCCTCGGTCCTCCTACCTTCGATCCCCTCGCTCTCGGCGTGTAATCTTACCTAAGTTCTCTACTAATTGGATGATGCGTAATCTCTCGCCTAGTCGAGTGCCGATGACGGACATGGATGGCGATAGTAGGAGATGAACAACAGCTGCGGCTGGACCGGTGATGAGTACACCCGACAAGAAGCCGTAAATGGCGCAGAATACGACCAATCCAAGGGTATTGTGGATACCAATCCAATTGAGGAGTAGCGCAATGGCCGCGCAGGTCCAGAAGAACAGGTTTTGCATGAGCTGGATCCGATTACCGACCAGAAAAAGAAGTGTTCTACCAAGAAATGAGCTAGCGTTTGTAATAGTCAGCATTTCGAAGGCAGATTCCTCGCTCTTATGGAGCTCCCTACGGAATATTTGTGGTACAATTCGTACCAGAGAGTGACAAATTGGTACAACTTGTACCCGGAATTTTATTGTAGTGTATTATTATACCAGACTTATACTTGTTAGAAAAAGTAAGATTAAGTGCGTTCTACTATATATAATAGAGCTAGAGAGAAAGTACGTAATACGGATAATACATATAATAGTTCAGTTATATATTAGAATAATCTATTAGTTACTTATATAGCTAGTATATACCAAGAATATATATTATAAGTAGTTTACTTTATCTATATTTCCATTCTATACCTTCTAGTCTTATACTTCTCTACTGTGCTCGGGCCAGAGTCACCGCTATTCACAGGGCACAAAAACCAACACGCGCAATCATGAACGGTAGGACCGGTCTCTGGTTTAAAGGCGAGGAAGCGAGGTGCAACCCGGTAGCCAGTCTTCAAAAATCCTCTGGACGTACAATGCCGCATAGCTCAAAAGAGAATGGGGGGGGGGGCAGTGAATCACGTTCGTAGTTCTGTTAGCAAGGGCAAAGCCACCGGGGATAATGTAGTGAACTTTTAAAATGAAAAGGTATTTATTCTATGGAGTGTATTCTATATCCATTCAACCGTCAGGATATAAACGTGCGTACAACTGTGGGGGGTTTTTTTTTTGTGTGTTTGGGGGGGGGGTTTTGAAAGCGTATGCTTTTGAAGGTCGGGGGATCAAGAGGCGCCGCTCTCCCGGTTGCGGCGTAATTTGTACCAAGAACTTTTACATACGCGCTCATGGAGCCTCTGTAACTTATTAGAGGCCATCGGCGAGAGTTGGCTCGATGACGGTTCCGTTCAGCGTAGTTTCAATGTCACTGAGAACTAGCTGAATAGGCGTTACGTAAGCGACACACCCATCACCACGACGACCAAACATAAGTCCGATCCATTTTCCAGCAACACCTTGGAAGTCTCGAAGAACAACACTTCCAGAATCACCTTTTCGGCACACAATTGACTTGTGGATTCTAGTCCGGGGCGCGATTGACCAGCAATAGGCTGGGTTGCTTTCCGTGATGTTGTAAATCCGTGCGATCTCAGACATCATCGTCGCCGATTCGTCGTTGACAAGCGAGTGCGCTGGGTTCACCATACCAAAGTTCCACCCACTAGTTCGCCCACGGAAAGCAACCCTGATATCCTCCTGGCTCGGGTCGATTATCTCGTACTGATCCGCCGGTTGGCCATGCTTCAACGTGGTTTTTACTCCAAAGTGTGCCAGTGGCTTTTGCATGGTGTTCCCGCAGCCTTTCGTGGTATGCATTTCTACTAGGGCCCAGTCCATTACATAATTTCTGGCTGGGTTGATCGAATCATGTAAAGGTGAGAGTCGGCGTCCGGACCATGCCACCAGTCGACCGATAACACGATTGTAGAGTTCAACTTCTTGGTACTCTAACCCCAGCTTTTGTACGACCGATTCATTGTCTCGGATGGTCTCTTCTAGGTGCGTACGTTTCCCGGTATTCATTGCGAAACGACGGCCGGAGGTTATGTCGGCCAATCTGTCGCGTAGGTTCCTCGGGTCATTCAAGTATTCCAGATGATAGCCCATTTGCTCAATGAGGCGTTCCTTATACATAATATCATCGTCATCTGCCGGGCTAACAATCAAGGGCCGGTCGTGTACAGGTGTTGTACTTGTGAGGTCAAAGGCGGTTACGGCTACAGGAGAATGTAAGCTATACTGATATTCGAACGGAGAGATAGATGCTATACCTTCTTTTAGACTCTCACTCCTGACGACGACGTGATGGTTTGTGAGAGCATACTTGCGAGCCTCGGCCTCGCCCTTCCGCACAACTGTGACAAACCCGCCCAGGGTACCTCCTCCATTAGTACCACTCACTCCAAGGGATGCGCCCATTACAAGTGGGTCTTCATAAGCGTCTTTTTCGATGGATTCCTCAACAATGTCGTCCATGGTGCGATTCCCGGCCATCGCCTTCCATGACGCTACATGAAGTATCTCTACCGCGAATTTGTTGTCGGTCAATGCTCGTATGTCTTCGATTCCCTGATCCCACCAAAAGTCTTGTGCAGACTGAGGTGTCCCAATCACTACAGTGATCGGACACTCGGTCTTGTCGGCGCTAGCCCCACGACGCATAAGGTCAATCGTTGACCAACTGCATCCGAATTTATGAGCGGTAGTATCGAGGTAGCGAAGTATGTCAATCGAAAGACTGCCCCATTTCTGGATTGCTTCATGGTCGGAAAGCTCTAGAGTGCAGTCCCGCCTACGGTCATATGTCGAGTCAATGACCTCTAGACCTACCGTTATCCCGGCCTCTAGGCAGTGTTGTTGTACATCTGCTAGGACGGCTTTCATTGTATCTGTCGAAGTGTTCACAATATCCGCGATCATGAACAGTGTGATCGAGGCTGAACCAGGATCTTCGCCTTCGTGGTATTTTCGCGTGAAGGCCCGTTCCAAAAGCCTTATACCTGCGGTGTTGTAGATGGCGTCCACATCTTCCCAGAACAAACGCGGGTTATCCAATAAAGTACCAGTTTCCACCTTGCTACATTCTAGAGGCAGTGTAAGGAGCCGGGGAGTACCAAGTCGGTGGGGCGCAAATCGTGTATCGAGGTTGAAGTCCAATGGTTTTGGTGTTGAGACCATCTTAGGCTTTGAGAGAAGGTTCACGGTGCTGTTGCGCAAGGAGAACTCGAGTAGATTTTGATGCTGGAGGATGTTGGAGCGGCCTCGCAGCGTATCATATATTGACGATGATTTTTCGCGTTGTGCATCGAGATCATGGTATTTGATATTGCGCGCCAGCATTGTGACTGGAATTGTGCTAGTACTCGTTAGTATTCACTTACAGTGCGTGGTAAGTATGGCGAAGTGCTGCGGCTGGGGAGGGAGAGGAAAGGCTTCTTACTAAATACGTTGCGGTCGCATATAATATTTCACCAGAATTACAAAAAGTAGAGCTAGTATCATGTGACATTAAGTAATCGGTTTAAGTTTTGTCCCTCTAGTGAAAATTGCTGGCTCATGCACTGTGTTTCCTGCCCGGAAATATACATACATATCGAACTGCTTAAATTCGAAGACTCCCCGTTCACCCATTATTTACGTAAAACTGCTGTTTGTCATAGTAACCAGCTTTCTATGGACTTTCCTCTTCAGTTTCTACGTCAGAAAGCATCAGGAAGTTAGCATGTTTGCAGGAGTAGATACTTTCTTTCAGCACGGTGTTGCTACCCTAGCTTTTCAACTGCGAAAAGAAAACAACAGCCTTGATAGGATTGATCAGTCACTGGTTTTAATTTTATTATATTAATTTGGTCGAGAAAACAAACGTCACACTCCGGTAAGAAAATTCGGCCAAGAAAGCAAACGCCAAGCCCCAGTAAGGGAAACCGAAAAGAAAACAGGCAATTCTTCTTTGAACGTTGCTTCCACAGCTCATGGAAGGATCACTTAGAGTGAGCAGTTGAATCTGCAGTACGTACATCCCGCACAGAACAATGCGATTGTCTGAAGCTAGCATTTCGCTTCTATCTCCAGAATGAGCTACTATAAGGCGAACTCGCGTCGATATTGAGGGACCAGGTATCGCGAAGTCTTAGATTACTGGCAAGCTAACCATGGTCGGGGCAAAACTGCCAACACCCCGCCGAACGACATGAATACCGCCGACATTCGAAGGCTTTTAGCGGTGTTGTACCTGTATATCTTGATGGCTCGCCCTAAGCTCTATTTGGCTAGCGCTGGCTAGCATCAGACACGTACCGCGCTAATTAGATCTTACACTTCTCATACGTCATTCTTCATTCATCTCCTGTGTCTGCTTCCTCCTAGCATCAATCGGTATCTTAACTGTCCAGTCATTTTCCAAAATATTGAATGTTACATGGTCGTGACATATGTAGAGCAGGATTACCGCTGACAGAAGCCAATTAGACCATTTGCAGCTCCTCCACCGGCGAGCAATTGTTCAGCCCCGCAGCCCTCACTGGAGCTATTCGCTGGTTTTCAAAGAGTCTGAGGAGTGTTGTTTCAAAGACCACGGCTTTCACCGAATGCCACTTGCCGTCCTTCTCTGCCAGTCCGACTCAAACATCCTCGTGAAGCATGTTCATCCGATACATCACGGTGCAGACTTCGAGGGTAGGATCCAGGGCATTATTACGCACTTTAGCAATGATGACAATGTTGAAGTCAAGGGCTCTTCTACTCACACAGCCGCTAATTTGGAGTCTCACTTTGGCATGTGGTGCATACCGGACAAATACATGCTCAACTTATCTATGTTGGAGGCATAAGTGGCGTTTACGATAAACGAAGGCGAAGCCAGCTCCAAAGCACTTATATTCCCCATAAAGACGATCCGATTAGGCCAGAGATTGGAACCTGTTCTTACGTTTCCGCGGACGGCGGGGGTACTAGATGTACATACAATCTGGGGCCAGCTGATCACGCTACGACGACGATGATACAACTAACTCTTATATGCGTGCGTCTCTTTATATGCTCCCGCTAGTGGAGGCTGGGAGTGATAGGATAGACTGATAGGGGAGGTTTGGTACGTTTAGTCGAGGAGCCTCAGGACCAATTGTTCGGTTGACGTAAGCCGTTCCTTTCGGACTTCCCACATCTACCGTTCATCTCTCCGCTTGATTACTTGCAACCTCTATTGGCACACCATATGGATCAACAAAAATCTATGGTAAGTTCGGCAGCGACCTCAAGGGGCGTCATACTGCCAAAGCACTGCGGGAAAAATTCGCATTTAGAGGCTAGCTTGAGGTTATTGATCATGCATTGCGAAGCACTCAAGACATGACTCTTCCGCTTCAGTGAATCCTCTTGTCAGGATCATTAAGTTGTCTTACGACTTCGGCGCCTTCTCCCCCTCTAACTTCTGCTGAATTGGCGCCAAGCACTCCTGCATCGCGGCTATCTGTTCCATTTCCTCATGCCCCTTTCCATCAGCACCCGGCGGATCAATATTCCACTCCGGCACAACCCTGGTCCCGGCCTTGGTCAGCTCCAGCACTGTCCCGCAAGCATACTCCTTCTCCTGGATCAGCTTCAGCATATTTTCCGCAACTTCATCAGGTGTCAATGCTTTGCTCTCATCAAAAGAGAACTGGACGATCTGTTCTGGGGTAAAGAGCGGCGTGTTGACGAGCCCGGGACAGATCGTAGTGACCTTGACCGATGTGATAGGTTCAGTGTCTTTCATAGATTTTACGAAGCCAACAATGGCGTGTTTGGTGGCGCAGTAAAGAGGTGCGGCTATAGAGCCGGCAAGGCCGCCGATTGATGCCTTTGTCTCGTCAGCCTCCGATTGAAACATATTTCCAGCTACATTCGGCGACTTACAATGATACAAACACTCGCCCGCTTCCCTCGCCCCAAACTTTTCTTAATCGCCAACCTCGTCAACTTGATTGGATGATTAACGTTAACATCCACCTGCTTATACCCTTTCTCTTGCTCAGGATCTTGCCAGAAGTTCGAAAATGTGGGTTCGAAGACGCCAGCGCAGATGCCGTAGGCGTCAGGTACATCGTTCCATTTCTTCTCACAAGCGTCAAAGAGCTTGAGAAAATTGGGCCAGTGGGTAACGTCACATGCTACATAGAGGACATTGTCCCTGCCGGCTGCGAAGCGGTCGAAGTCGGGCGTTGTGCGGTGGTCGCCCACAACCACTTTAGCACCGAGGTCGGAGGATTGCTTTGTGAGCGCGAGACCAATGCCTGACCACACTTAGTAACGTGATATCTCATGAAAACTTAGTCGAGGATTTCGCGCAGGTTGTACCTGATGCACCGCCCGTGATCACGATGATCTTGCCCTTGAGCGGAATGTCGATCGAACCCATGATTATGTCGGATCTATAATACACTCAGATGTGGGAGTATCGAGTAGACGTTCGGGATCTTGGGAAGCTTGCGGTTATATAGGGGATGCTGTAGTAAGCCGGGTTATTCAGGTGCGGGGTCGGGCAAGTAGTCCCGCGACGGGGGTTGGCTACAGGAATCCCATTAACGCCCTTTGCCCCGGGAAAGAGGGGTCGTGAAGCGACATGGCTCCATTGTCTCGCGTTCTTCTGTTGATCGCGTGCTTCCGGACCTCTCACACCCGGTTCAGTGTCAAGGTTGATATGGGTAGGCTAGTCGAAAGAGACATTAATCTGACGCCCGGTTGGTGTGGAACGAGGTAAGCGAACCGCCTAAAAACCTTTCTATCCTCACAGAATCGCATACAATTAGGGATCCTCTCCTTCGCGGCGTTGAAATTGTTACGAAGTAGAAAATACTTCTATTAATCTACTGTCACGAATATTTAACCTTGGTTTAAGGGTGCGGTGGTAGCTTGAATAATTGGTGCTGATATATTTTGGTGAGGCAGCAATGACCATCACGCTGTTGTGCCCATCGTGCTACGTGCGGTAGACTCTAGGGATGATCGGACGAAAAGCGGGATTGCAACCTTGCCACGTCATAACTCTCTTTTGGCCTAATTGAGAATAGCGAAACTTGCTTTCTAGAAGTATTTAACGATTTGATTAATTCGTACTTTGATAGTGGCCAACGGTCCCTGGCGTAATTGTCTTCTGGCTTGTTATTTGGTTTGGATTTGCATAGTGGGAGTCTGTAAGGTCCGCACGAAACACAATAGGAGTTTGTACACAGGAGGTGCTATACCCACACCTTATACACGATAATAGAGCTGTAGAGCTGTACACAGTACTGTCGATCGTGAGCGACGAGGTGGTGTTTCGAACATTGAGGCGACGAGCAATGACATGTGCTGCCGACTTCTGGCTTGTTATAGCAACAACTCGCCGAAAGCGACGAGAGTTCTCTTCAAACTCTTACTATAACCACGAGCAGATGGAAGGACCGATCTGACAGGAACGAAGGCCGCCCAAGAGCGCAAAACGATAACATGGCTCGTAGAGCTTTGATCGGTGGCTGATATTGATTATATGATGGGTAGAGCGTCAGGCCTTTGGTTTGTTATAATAGCCACCCAGCCGAAAATAACGAAACGCTCTTTTCAAATTCTTCCCCGTCCTCGCGCAAATTGACTAGATGAGACGGATGATAATGTTGGAAGAGCGCACAAAGTGACTAAAATTGCACAAAAAAGACGGCCACATGACTAACAGTACCAACCTCCGTCAATAGGCATTGCCACACCCGTGATGAAAGACGCAGCATCCGAGATCAAGAACTCAATAAGCGGCGGTACCTCAGTCTGGTCTGCCGCCCTCCTTAGGGCAAGAAAATGCCTCAGCATATGCGTATTGATGGGACCCCTGTAGACGATGGTCAGCGAGGAAGTAGCCTGGCGAATGTAGGTGAGCGCAACTTACGGACAAATACAGTTCACACGGATGTTCCGCTTGCCTAGTTCCTTGCCGACAAGTCCAGAGTTGCCCATCGCGTTCACAATAGCCCCGCGGTCCTTCATGTTTGCAACTTGAGCGTGTAGGCAATTCAATATGCCCTTGACATTGACCTTCTGAACAAAGTCCCAGTCATTATCGTCGATGTCCGCAATGCCGCCCATGTTGTGCTGCTGACGGATGACGCCAGCAAGATCGGCGGCCCCGTCGAGCTTGCCAAACTTCTCCACCGTCTTCGCGATCCAAGCTTCCACCGCCTTGCAATTGCTGACGTCGACGACCGTAGCTAGGACCTGGGTGCCGGACTTTTGGACTTGCTCTGCTAGGTCACTGAGTGGCTTCTACTACAGATCGGCGAGCGAGAGGATGGCTCCTTTGCTAACGAAGAATTGCGATGCTGCGGGGGCTATCCCGAAAGCGGCGCCTGTGATGCAGATAATTTTGCCTTGATGGACACGACGTGATATAACAAAGAGACCGTGATTGAGGTGTTGACTGAGAAAACCGAAGTTGCAACGAAAGGGGCTGCCGTCCTACCTATAGTGCCAACCGCGTCTACTCGGCTGGCTATGAGAGCCATACGGTGTCTGGGTCCAGCATTCCGAAGGTTCCTACCTCCCTCGGAAGTCCTGCCGACAGCCCGAGCCATGATGGTGTTGGATGGGAAGTCGTTTGCCGATGGGGCTGCGGAGGCAAACAACCCTGCCCCGCCTTGAAGATATCGGAATCGGAGCTTGGCGTGACATCTGAAACCGCCAGCCCTGGCACCTCTCATTAGAGATAACGCAGGTCTATCACCACACACCTCCGAACGTATAGCCACATCCCACTCCTCCGATCTATCTCGCGAGGCCCATCTCGGCCGTGATGGGTTGGCCCTCGACCTAAGATGACACGCCGCCATGATGCTGCTTCGCGCACTCCCCTTCGAATCCGTCTACGCGGGAACATGCCGCAATACCTCTCCAACCTTACGGCCACGGTGACCAATGACCAGGCCAATAGCCCCACCAACGGCAATGCGCAATGCACAATGCGCAATCCATCAGAATGAAGCGCCGCATCCGCATCGCTGGAGCCTCCGATGGCTTCTCAAACCGACTTCGCGCTATCAGTTCCGTTGCGAAGCTCAACATCTGTGCGATTATGCGTGGCGGGTTGTCGGAACGTATAATGACACCACATGGCGCGTAGAAAGCGGACAATGATAGGATGAGGGCCGATGGCAAGCTGCTGAAAGAGCCGATGGCAAGCTGCTGAAAGAGCCGATAGTCCTTTCGACTTGACTCTTCTCGACTGGCACCCGTGTTACTAGATATCCTGATGAAGAGTACGCGTCCGGGTGCCGTGCCGACTTGGAAACTTCCTAACTTGTCTGTAGGACAAAGATCGCGGTCACCGCCGGAGCATACGACGCTCAACTCGTAGCTGCGTCGTCGCCAAAAGAAGCAACGAGGCAGGTGTCCGACTTGAGGATGGCATACGTGGACGGTGATGAGGTGGTGGATACAGTCAACAGGCTGGTCAAGGATGACGAGAGGTTCACAAGCTTGATGGATGGAGAGGTCTTAGCGGACTGGGGCAATATGCCCATTTATGCGCAATGTTACCTTGGCGGTGCATGTATAACAATAGCGTTGAACAACGGTATCATCTGTGGCCGTACAGCGCGAGCGGCTACTGCCCAGAAAACACACGGAACCTGGACGTTTCGACATGCGACCTGCGACCTGCGAATCTTAATGTCTTTAACCGTTGAGGCGTAAGCAACAGCCTTCAAGGCTGGCTTAGGTAGACCCTAGCGACGATCAGTCTGAGCCGATGATAGAGTATCCTTATGATCCAACGAGCTGGAGAGGAGAATCTCAGTTGAACTGGAGAAACTTGGTCCAACCACACGCGGGTCCTATGGGATAGATGATCGGCTGCCGATCCGGTGACAAGCCTTCGGGTGCAACAACTATGAATGGCTTCGATTAATCCTCGCCACCAAAAGACCAATGCGATGCTTAATGATGGAATTGAGCGTTTTGAAATCTCCGGGCATTTGCGTAGTGCACTTCCCGATGAGGGATCACTTATATCGTGGCTTCAACTCGACAAGTACTTACCGCACTCTGGGCAAGAAAGCTGGAAACAACCACTACGTAAGTGGATTATCGTTCCGAGTGGTTTCTGATAGAGACAATGGATTTGAGCGTTCTTCGTTGCGTGGTTTCTTCAGCGCTCAGCATCGCAAATGATGTACTCTCTGTAGCATTCACACAATTGCAGATATCGCCAGGGTGTTTCAGTCCCATGATTGAACCTCTGCTTAAACTCTTCCACCCAGAATTTGGGACCATGGCCTGTCAAGTCCGACATGGCATCTGGTCACGTATGCTTCTTTGGTCCAACTACGAGCACACACATATTATCTAGGTCTACCTCCGTCTGGTCAAAGACACCGGAATGATTTTAGCCCATTTCTACCCTTGCTAGGGATCTAAGTCTAGAGACATACGACTACTTGATCGATCTGTTCTTTGACTACCACAGCTCCACACTCCACATTGTCTCCAAATGGGCCTTCCTCGACGACCTCAGAGTGGGGGGACACAGTTCTACTGGACCTTCTTGCATACGACGATGCTAGCAGCGGGCTACCGGTACGTGGACAAGACCAGGACAGATGTGAAGAAGCTTGCGACACCATCGGCGCATCCTGATCTTTCGACATTCAATACAAAGGCGAAAGAGATGGCTGGGTTGGCAGCTGTAAAGCCCAGAGGTATCCCTTTGATACGAGCCTTCTTCTTGCTTGGTGATCTTGAGGTTGTTATCGACAAAGACGACACCGGCTGGATGTTTGCCGGCATGGGATTCAGGCTACTGTTTGATGTGAGACTGCATGTTGACCCGAGTCAACTGCGCCTGACGTATCGCGAAGTGCAGATCGGGTATATGTTTGACCATGCATTATGAATGATGTATAAATGATTCCATCTAACATCATATACCGGCGAGGTGCTGTTTGCACATTCGTCATCTTCGTCGGTCTTTTCCGCTTACTGATAATAACACAGCTGGTGGGACCTCTATCTTGGCCGCCGAACGACCCTCAAACCTTCCGAGTAGCATCCGCATGTCTGAACAAAGACTTCAACAGTGTCATTGAAACTCAGGCCCGCACATACGCCTACGAGAAGACGATTGAAACGCGATCTACGAAGCTCATGGATTTGCTTGAACGCATTTTGCGAAACGCGAGAGTCGACAAAGCACCTCAAGCCTTCAGACGCGTACTTGAAGATTGCGACGATGGACCGCAGGCTAAACAATTGGCATGCGGGGTTGCCGGAGTGGTTGCAGTGGACGGAAGAGAATGTTAGAATGGCACCTTCAAGTTTCTATCTATTACAGTGGGTTTCCGAAGCCGAATTGCAGGAGCTAACAGTGATAGCACACAATACGACAACGCGCTCATACTCCTCCATCGTAAGCGCAACTAGCATCCTACCATTCATCGCCAACATATTCCATTACCCTGTCTCACAACGTCTGCGTTAGCAATGACATCCAGGTTACCGAGATCATCTCAGCATGCCGTACCCGGTACTCGCTCCAACGCATCTTCCTAACTGGACTACAACATGTCGGTACAGTTGCCACTGCCCTCATGGTAGAAATAATTGTGCTACAGGTTGTCCGGGTGGTACTGAGAGGGAGTGGAAGAGACTTTTGAGATTCCTCAAAGGCCTCAGAGAGTGTTTAGGCGAGATGAGCGAGACGTACCAGCCCGCTGTGCTCATGGCCAGCGTCGTTTGGGCATTTCATCCGCGACGCCCCTTTCAAACCTCACGCCCACCCAACCTACAACATCGACCCGTCACTGTCCAAACAACCCATCATCGTCCCTGACTCTACCCGCGTAACACGAGCCTCGACCTTTACGCCTCCCGACGTCCTAAACTCATCATTATCGAACTAATATCTCCCCACTCGCGACGTTACATCTCCTTTCGCCGGCTTCAGGCTTCCAGCATGGGCATGAGGGCATTTACTGCAAGCAGCGGATTGCCATTCCTGCCGAATAGTTGGTTTGAAGAGATGGATTGGAGCAGGGTAATGAATTTCTGGGCTCAATGGGACTAAAGGATTTGCAGGGGGTGAGCTCAACGGCGGGAGGAAGGTTGGTGGATGGATTTGAAGGGCCGGATAGAGATGCTTCATTGCTCAATCGCAGGCTAGTTCCTAGGTAGTACTCGTTACACAATAGTTAATACCTGGGATTCGGTGCTGAAACATAACCGACTTGTCTTGTTATTTTGCGAAGATGTCTATGCAGGAGTCGAGAGTCCAAGATCGTCTGGCGTAGAGGTATGGCGACTTCAGCAGTGGCAATTGGGCCGAGCGGCACCTCAGTCGACAACAAGTGAGTACATGTTGTCAAGGCAGCCGCAGAGAAATTCAACACGAATGGCTTCCCTATCAGATGCGCGACCTGCGCCACGGCTTCAGGGCCCATGGTGTCGATGTAGAACCAAGCAAAGTGATCAATACCAATGACGAAAGTTGCTGAGACCTCGGGAGGCTGTTACTAATCCGCCTAACCGAGCCAAACCATGTCCAGTGGGTGGACCTACTTTTCCGCACACTTCTTCAATAGTTCGGGTTCGACTCTCAGGGTTTGCCACGGATTATTGTAACAATCATTTTTAGATACTCCCGCTCATTAGGCTCCCACACTTCTTCCTCTTTGTGTGCCAATACTCATCAACGAAGTACATATCGCGCCGTCATCCCAGCCCTGTCGTCCCGCCGCTGAAACCTAACATTGGCAACCATGGATCAACGAAGTGAAAAGGAAATTGATGTCGATGATGGAACTGTGGAAAATGACATTTTGACCTTTGCGCAACATTACAGCGGATTTGGCCACAGTGTGCGAGAGATACTATCCGAGATCATGGATGACATGAGTTCCTACTCGAACCTACACAACTGGGATGATCGGCCAATCATCAGTCCTATCTGGTCCCTCAAGAAAGCGTGTCGAGAGTATATGGAGCTCGATTCTGGCCGTCTTGATTCATTGTTAGCATTTGTGCACGTCGTGGAGGTTCTCACCCATCGGAACGAAAACCATGTTTATCCTGCAATGGCACACCCTATCGATGTAGAGCGACACCTTTTCTTCTTGCGTGTAAGTACAGACCATCATACATCTTATTTTAAAGCTGAAGTATACCTCAGGAGCCGCTCAAGGAGAAAGATTTGCCGATTTCTGTGCCGTCACCAGTGCTCGAAGCTGGGAAGCTTACTTCAGTGCATGGCTTACGGGGAAGGGTTGTGTAAGTATTTCTTGAATAAAATGCTTTGCCATTATCTTAATTCTGTCATCTCAGTTATATTGATGGAAAAATGCCGCATCGTCAGCGCGCAGTCCTTCTTCTGTTACAAGCATTCTGCATCCGATTACAAATGGAGGATCTTGGTTTCATCAACAGTTTCATGAATCTCCATTCAGAAGTCCGACACATCACAAAGATGCCTCGCCAATGGCAGGAAATCTCCGGACCGGAATTGAATTCAGTAAGCTGCTTTCCCTTAGCGTTGGCGAGGCCACGCTAGTGAAGCATAATTTTCACTCATGTCCAAAATTTTAGGAGCGACAACGAACTTTCAAACGAGTAACGGTCTCATGCCACATTACTTATCTAACAATGGTGAATTCAGAAAGCAGCATTGACGCCAAAGACGTTTTTGATAGGCGCAGTATCTTCTTCTCCCACCTCACCAAAGGCTGCAAAGAGTCTTATGATCTCCGCTTGTACAAATCGTCCTCATCTACTCTACTGACCATAGCGATTCCCGAGCATAGCACCAGCCGTAAAGAGGAAGTTGATCTTTTACGCAATCCCAAAGGTCTTTGGAATATCCTCGTTGTGAACAGTCCCTTCCGCTTTGCTTCGGATCAAGAGCCTCCAGCATACCTCACACCTATCACGCAGTACGTACGCGGTATAACCTCAACACTAGTTATACAAAGACACACTGCAGAAACGATTTTCGACACTTTGCGAGACCGAGTTCAAGCTTCTGAAGCTATCAATCTCTTCGACGACGAGAAATTCACAAAATCCAATCTCTTCCACAGCACTGTGCAACATTGCGACGAGTTGCGCAACTCGCTTGCTGTAAGCCTGAGATTCATGCGCCGAAATTTGAATACTCACCTCAAAGAATTATGCGAGCAAGCTCATGAAAGTGAAAAAATAGGGATAGATCATTGGGTGCATGAGCTGGAGGAAGAGATGTGTAGGATTGAGGATCTACAAGATCAGCTCCAAGCTCTCAATGCACAGGTTAGAGAAAGTGTAAGGCGCACCCATTTGTTCCCCGTGATGTCGTGATCGCTAATAATTTTTTCTAGCGTAACGCGGTAGGTTCCATTATCAATGTTCAGTGGATGTGCGCGCAGACTAACAAGCGATAGCTACATAGCGTTACTGCAGTACTGCAAGCACGTGAGGCATTGCAACAAGGTGAACGTCTCAAAGCTTTAGCATATCTTGCAACACTCTATCTACCTTTGACAGCTGCAGCGGTGTGACTATCTATCCCCAATTCCCCAGTGAATTTTGAGCTAATATATGATTACAGTCCCTATACAGCATGAGTGTTCTTCCATCCTCCGCCACTTTTTACTCGTTCTTTATCGTCTTCGTTGGCCTCATATTCGTCACCGTCTTTACAGGAATGTTTGTCTCCTCCATCGTTGAAGTTATGAAGTCAGCTTCAAGGCGATCGCTGAAATCCATAAAATCGTGCCTCGGTCAAACTAAGCTGCGCACCTTCGGGCTCACTCTTTTGGCATATTATCAGGGGACAATTCTGAAACTTCTGGATCCCTCCGTCGAACTTAAACTCTCGAAAACAGATGAGACGAAGCTACTCGACACCTTAGTGTGCTTCTACATACCGTATAGGGCTCTCCGCTTTCTTTCAAGACGGCTTCCAGCGATGATTATTCACGATTGCCTTGTTCCTGCTATTATACTTCCAGGAAGGCTGTGGATGATGTGGCAGCTCAGAGGGAGTCGATTTGTCAGATTCAGTTGGAATCCGTCCGCATTTGTTATAGATGGTTTCTGCTTGGCTTTCTGGCCTGTTGCGACTGTCTCTCTAGTCGGCCTTTTAGCCTACATTATTCTACTAGACTTTCTTGTGTGGGCTGTTAGAATGGTGTTCTGGAGTGTACGTTGCAGGACTTCGTAATAGTAGATAACTATTACATTCTTTAATAATCTTGGTATCCATAAGGCATTGAGAGGACGGCGTATGTGTAGCGGATTTCAGCCTCTTGTCGAGATGTAGTTATCTCATATTAACTAAAAAGGTGTCCGTACATTCACAAAAGTCGCATGCGAAAGTGAAGCTAACCTGCTACTGGGGTCTCTATTCCTCACAGCCTTAGTACAGCTTGATAGCTACACCTTTTACCATCCACAACCCTGCTATTAGCCATACTCATGATTACTCTTTACGAACTTGTGACCTAATCACTCCCGTTCTCCAAATGTAACCTTGTGATTCCCACCACAGCACTTTCAGCGTATCCGTCTCGCTCCGTTCAGCTGTCAATTTTCATCAGCCCGGCAGCCACATTCGCCTACGGCCGCGTTAAAGGAATGAAATAAGCGCTAGAAACTTTTCTAGTCCTGGAAAGACTTATTGGTCTCGCGCTACTTACGGCTTTAGTTTTTCTCTTCGTGTTTGATCGCATCTTTGTGCCCTTACTTATTAAGGTTAGGCGATGTCTGTGCATCCCTTTCTACGAGCGGAAAAGGCGGCACCTTGCATCCCATTTCCCTTGAACACTTCATCGTCTATCCATCTCATCCACAAAATTTTCATATCTCTTTCTACTGCTCACCGTCATACCATGGTGTCCGACCCGCTAGAGGCCATCGACGGCAAAACGACCCGTACCCCCTTGGCATTTCTCTGCATCGGCTTAAGCCTTGTCTGCAGCTATCTCATGGACATCCCCACGATGATAACCAGCTTTCCCTCGCTCAGTGCCACAGGTTTCATTGAGTGGTCGGGCGGTAAAGTGCCGATTCTGGAAAGCTTCTATTGGATTCCGTGGCTAGATGTGGTGTTTCGCGATGTGACGGTTAGCTTTGCGCCAAGTGTGATGGGCTATGATGATGTGAGCCGGTGGATGATGTGCCCTTTTATGATCGATATAGGAGTTTGGTATTTAATTTGGTTACTGGAGAGTTCAAGGCGTGGAAATAAGGATACTGTGGCGAGTTAGTATGTCTACTCTCTCTCTCCCTTACAGCTAGTTGCAGTTATAACACCATTAGTCCCGCGCTCTTCGCTCTCTTGGCTCAAATTGCTTTGGGTGGCGTCGTTTTGCCGATATATTACGGGCTCTTCCTCCTCTTCACTACCCCGATCGGACGCCTAACTCCCGCGGAACAGAGGATTGACCTGAAGGATGCATGGATCTATCTACCTCTCCTGATCATTTTCCATTATGGACCTGTTCTAGGCATGCTGTATCATCCTACTTTCGAAGGTCGGCATTATTGGACGTGGTTTTGGCAACTCTACGCCGTCCGCATAACCATCGGATACTACACCATCCACTTCCTCCTCGCATACCTTCCCTTCCCAAAGATCCAGTCGCGATTGAGCTACCACACCACCCTCACGCTCATTTTCACCCCTCTCATCGCGATTTCAGCTGCGATGTGGGTCTATACGTTCATCAACTGTCCACATCTGCTCAAGCACGTCTTCTGGCCGCAACCACTTGTAATTGACACATGGATAGGCCGGATCAGAAGTATTTTACAGCTCGATTTTCTGTTCGTGAATGGGACGTCTTTGGTTTGGATGTTCGGGCTGCTGAGGGATGCAGGGATGGTGGGGCCCCGCAGTACGATCAGGGTTGGGCTTGTGGCGGTCGTTGTGATGATATTATTCGGACCCGCAGCCACGTTGGCACTTTTATGGGTTTGGAGAGAGATGTCAGTGGGTCATGTTGAAGACGAGAGCAAGGTTGGTGCTGAGGAGATGAAGAAGGTTAGGTAGACGTCATGAAGTGGGAATATTCATATAGCTGTCGGAAGGTAATAATATATGAGCGGATAATGATGAGTGAATGGTTTTGATGGCCTTGCTGCGCTTATCTGCTCCGACAATACATATAACGCGAACCGACCGGAAAGCTTGCTATTATGTACTGGGAGTTCAGAACGAGTAAGAACGATCTGTGCTGAAGCCTTGCAGAATTGAGCAAAGCTGCCGCCTCGTTTCTGAAGCACTCGCATTCAAGGGCTACAAGAAAACAGTTCTATTCTATGGCTTATGGGTCTGTAAATGTCTTCGAAACCACTAACAATGATCTTTTCTTGATCCAAGAGAGCCTTCGAAATGGAAGTGTCAATAGCAGGGCATCAGCATTGGAGCCGTTGGAATGTCTCAAAGAAACGACCCCACATAGCCAGTCATCTTGCAATTACACAAACTCGATCGCCGCACGTATATTCCCAAGTATCTCATGACTCAGGGCTGATAAGTCTGTTCGTTAACCCTTTTTATCAACGCAGCCACGCGCTTCTGCACCAAGGATTGTTTAGCAGCATCCAAAACTGTTTGAAAGTCCTCTTCCTGTTCCGCCACCGTAGGATGTTTGGCGCGTTTATTGATTGTTCTCTTTGCGGCGGCGATGGCGCAGTGGTCGAAGCTTGAGACACGGCGGGCATAACTGTCAACAAATGCCTCAAAATCGGAATCCGGAATTGCCCGATTGATCCCTTGAGGAGTGTTAGCAACGAACTATCAAAACTAAAGCACCGACAGTAGTGATAAACAAAGTACTCACAACTATATAGGGCAGCCGTGAGTGCGTCAAAGTCTTCTGCTCCAACAAGGATCTCAAGCGCTCGGCTTTGACCGTCATTTCGGGACGACAGCGTCATTTCGCCATTACCTGGGAGGAAGCTTGAAGCATTGGGCCAATATCAATTACCTAAAACAAGAACTGCTGATACTTACCAACGCCCACCTCAATTTGCCCAAACACCGCCTTTTCTTTACTGCCGAATGCCACATCCAGAGCTGCGGGGAACTCAATGCCGCCGCCACGAGCAATATTCCGGTCAGCGACAATTGTCAATACGCTCGAATTTGAGAGACAGGCTATGTTCCCCCAGCAGCCGTCTGTTAGCTCTGAGGGCACTTCATCTACAAGGTCGAAATGGGCGAGATAAAAATGCTCGGAGTTGGAGTCAAAAACAATGACTTTGACTTTGAAGTCACCTACAATTTGGTCGGTGAGCGAGTAGGAAGCTTCATACTAGTTTGGTGATCACAATTGGTGTGGAAGAGGTGCTAGCTGTCACTGCTGCCGCGTAAACCGCGATAATCGGGATGGCGAGAAGGGAGATGATGCTAAGAAGCTGCATTTGAGTAAATGGTTCAATTCTACTGTATGAAAAGAAGTCTATTCGCTGCTCTGTTTGAGCGAATGGGACAGACAAATTCCATTCTTATACATAGCGCCATTGTTACATCTTCATGGAATATGAACGTCGTCGGTTTTTGCCTTGTAAGAAAGCCAGTGCTTGCAAAACAAAGTTGAGAACAGTAAGCACATAGTTCGTTTGTAAGGTGTGTCTTCTCTCCTGTTTGTCACTTAATAATCTCTCTGGTATGATTAGGGCAATTAAACCCTTGTGAGGTGAAAAACAATAACATTGCCGTCACGACATTAGATCATTCACTCTAGGCTATTACCCTAGCACGCAAAAGAGCGAACATTTAGTAGCTACTCACGTAGATAGCCTATACGAACGCCTAGTTCTTTTGGAGACTAGCGCTTGCTGCTTGCTAATCGGACGCGTTAGGGAAGCGTGGAACTACAGCAAGGCTTGGGTAAATTAGTATTCTTCGGGCCGCCGGCATATACTTAGTTCTTCGGCGTCAATAGTAACTACACCTAAACCACCGGTCATTCGCTGCTACATGGTGATTGAAGTGTGGTGCTCTCATCTACCGCGGAGTCAATTTGTAGTCCTTTGGAAGATTTTCTGGCCCTATGCCGTCCACTCGAGATCCCATTGGTACTTCTACTCTGCATTCACAGAGCATCTCTTCTGCCCTAGTAACAATAAAGAATAAAGAATTATACGTCACTTACCAGAGTTAGGGCCTACTAACGGCATTATGGAAGCTCATCGGTATAAGTGCATTCATACTGGGAGGTAGCATGGCGGGATTGATCACCTTGCCTAGGATATATCTTAGACTGTAGAAATGAGCAAAACTTGCGGCCTCACATGTTAGGCTTTAAGGCATTAAGCATGTGAGAGTACTTAACTCGTTACTATTGGTTCGGAGACTTCGGCCGCTATCGATAACCCTCTGGTCTCGCCCCCCTCCATTCCGCATATCATCTCCCCATTCTCTCCCAAACACGTCCCCATGGCCCACCAAAAGCTCAGAAACCCAGATGCTGGAACTCTTAGCTTCTACCTCGTATAAACTTTGTTTTACAGACTCACATTGATCTTCCCTACGTTACCCCACCGCAAATTTTGCATCCCAGCCATTTCTGGTTTCCTGCCCCGCTATGGGCCTTCTCAACCTCCCCTCCGAGATCATTGATGTGATCATTGACCTCAGCTTGCCTTTGGGGATTGAGGGCCTTGCGCTTACGTGCAAGGCTCTTCATGGTCGTGCGAAATCCCAAATACAGCGGCATACCGCGCTGAAGCGGCGATGGAGATGTGCAGGCGACTATTCGACGCCGGAGCGCAAAGACGCAGTCAGTATCCTGTATGAGATATCGCTCAATCCGCTTGTTGCCCAGTATATCGAGATACTGGATTTGTGGGACGAGCGGGCGGCTACAGACATTGAAGACGATGGGGGTGGGTACAACTACCGCTTAGACCCGGAGGCTATGGAGCGAGTAACAGGGATAATCACCAGATCTGCATTTTATATCCACGCAAACCTGGAAGGAGTTCCACTTTGGTGGAAAGCCATGTTCCACAGGGAAACGGATGGCACTCTATCGGTTGACTTCGAGCAGTCATGGCCAGCGGTGGTCATGCTGCTTGGCTTACTGCCCAATCTCAGGATTTTGCGCCTTTGTCCGTGGTGGGAACACGCTCCATTTGTCCATACTTATGGAACTAAAGCGTTCCAACGGGGGTTTACAGGCATGGTTCGCGCTGCGAACGCGAGCAGCGGGCGTGACACACCGCTCAGCAAGCTAGAGGCCTTGCTGCCGTTCATGCCGGATGGATTCGAACTGAAGGCGGGGCTACAAAGCGTGCAGCCGTTCATGACGCTGAACTCACTCAAAGAGATGTATCTCGTGAGCGCGGTAGCGGTGGATGACGGATACTTCGGCATCCCATTCGAGTGGGCTTCTCCCGGCCTCAGTTCTTCCCTAACGCGCTTGGAATTTGCATCCTCCTGCATCGACTCCGACGGCCTCTCCAATCTCATTGCTCACACACCCAATCTTACCGTTTTCAAGTACTCCCACGAGACGAAATACCAGGGCTGCCAGCACGACTGGAACGCTGGTACCTTCGTCGAAGCGCTCGCCCACCACTGTGGCAACACCATACTCGAACTCGCGCTCACAATCGACGAGCTTCACGGCGACGTCATCAACGGCGCTTCCTCTTTTCTTTCCTTCACAAACCTCCGAAAACTTGAAGTAGACGTCCAAGTCTTCTGTGGTCCCCCTGTGGAATCCGGACAACGCCAAGGCGAAGATGCCAAGATCCCCGAAGGCGAGCGAGCATGGACTAAGGAAGATATACCCTGCATAGGTAGCATGATGCCGAATAATGTTCAGGAAGTGCAGATCAATACGACCCCTCCAGATGCGAACCCAACGGCATTGCAAGCTTTGCTGAAGAACTTGAGGGAGCAGCGTGCGGCAAGGTTGCATGCGCTCGAAAGGGTCATTATACGGCAGTATGGCGGGGATAGTGTGCGGGAGATAGCTGAGTGGGCGGGAGCTACATTGGTGACGTTCGATCATGGTGTAGAAGAGATGCGGTCGAGATCGAAGATGCCGAAGTGGAAGCGGGAGTTTGACAAGCGTGTCGCAAGTCTGGCGTCCGGTTATCGGTAGGCTTGATGGGCCCTGCGGATACCAGCAACAAGGACCAACTGTGCTTGAAGGGCCAATCACGCTACCTGGAGTGCCGATCTCCCGCCCCTCATTCCCGTTCCGGCCACAGCATCATAGCGCCGCAATGCCGTCGTCATTCGTTATAATATACATACAAACCTCGCCGCGAGCTCTTTAATAGCACAATCAATTCATCTTCATTTTTGCTTCCCGCCAAACAGCTCCGCCTACTTTGACTCCCTAAAAAATGAGTCACGCAGACAGCTACGGCATAACGCCGCCCCTTTCCACCATTGCTCTCTTCGGCGCGAACGGCCAGATTGGGGACCGCATACTCAACGCTCTCGCCGCCAGCTCGCGCCATCAATTCAAAATCATTGCTTTCATCCCGCCATCAACGCAACTTCGGTCCGCACGGGGCGCGAAAGTTATTATCGTGAAAGAGGTCGATCTAGAAGAAGTCACTCGCGAAAGCCTCGCTTCCGACCTTCGTGGTGTAGATGCGGTAGTCAGCGCTCTCAACGGAAAAGCCTTGGAAGCTCAGTCCACGATTCAAGATGCGGCCGCCGATGCGGGTGTGAAGAGGTTCTACCCAAGTGAATATGGAATGCATCACATCTACCACAAGCCGGGAGATCCAGTGGGCTATGTACATCCGGCATGGAGCGTGAAAGAAAAGTACTCTTCCAATCTAGCCTCTCCTAATTTCTTATGCGTGGACAACCTAACATGTATCAGAGAGAATAAACAAGCCATCATCCACCCCGCCATACGCTCCGGTCACATGTCTTTCACCATGATCGGCTGCGGCGACTTCTATAATCAAGACCGCGAGAAGACCTGGTACCCGTGGACTCAATCGCCCTCCGACATCCCCTACTATACTCTTCACGTCATCGGCGATCCTGATGCAAAATCAGATTTCACCCATCTCGATGACTTTGCCAACTTCCTGGTCGCAACGCTCCTGGAACCTGCTAAATCACACAACGCCTTTTTGAACATCGTTTCCGACACCATCTCGCATAAAGAAATCAAGACCCTACTCGAAAAGTATAGCGGTAGAGAAGTCAAGCTTGATGTAAAACCCATTGATGCTATGCACTCAGCGTGGGAAGGCGGACCCGATAGCGTGCAACAGCAGGAGCTGAAGGATAGTGCGTTTCCGGTGGATTTTTGGTTCTTGGTCAAAGGTATGCAGGGGAGTGGCAAATTTGTAAGGCCGGAGAGTCAGATCCATAACGGGCTGTTTCCAGATGTTCCGAGAACGACGTTTGAGAAGTACTTCAAGGACAGATTTGGGCAGGGACGAGGGTCAAGGCTGTAAAGTTGTTGTGTGTGCATAGCCTCGTAGCCTCGGAAAATCTGTGCATCCCCCTGGATATCCATATGTTCAATCTCTATTTTTACGTCAGCAAACCTTATTTGGAACGATCTTCGGTAATTCCCGCCTGCTATAATCTCTATCATGTGCGAACGCGAGCTCCAGCTCTTCGTTTTTGTTGACACATATTCCAATAGCCTCCCGGAAGGTCTCCATTGGCTCAACGCCAACCGAAACATGACCCAAATAATCCGGTCGTCTCGACTGTAGCGCAAGAAGCACAAGTTCGACCGCTGAGTTCCACGCCGTTGATGTCTGGGCCGTAGTGAAAAGGTAGAGTAGTTACCCGACAGTGGCGACGCAGTAAATCATAACAACGACGAGGGAAAGGCGACCACACAGAGTCGACGTGTCGTATCTATGGCTATATTGTAGCAAATTAAACTTGAAAGCCGGAAATGCATCTCACAGGGGTCCAATAAACCGCCATTTTCCCAATCAGAAACATTTCCGAGAGCAGTAACAAATGCTGCGGCCAGGACAGGTTCAAGGGAGAGGTTTTTGAAAAGCTGGATAAAGTTCGCACTATTAGAAGGTGGTATATCTGCCATATCCATGATGATTCGATCTCTATACGCTACTTTAGCGAAGCCGGCATCGGGAAATGGCGGGGTTTGTGCCAACCGTGTTCCACTGATGTATATCTTGTTTCTTGAACTCATCCAGAAGCGGAGAGAGTATGTGAGGAGGGAGAAACAGGCTTGCGTCTAAATACGATACTCTTCGTAAACATCTCCGAGATTGGATATGGGTGGGATGAGTTAGAGTCGTCGTAGTAGAATCCAGAAAAGTTCCTAGAAGCGTAGACGTGGTGGTCCCCTGATGTTAACCAAATCGGCGACAATGAATCAAACATGGCCTTGTTGGAACCTCTTCGCCTCACGTAAGCTCCAATGAGCTCATTCATATTCGAAAATGCACCTTGGCTAATGCCACCATCCCGTACATATGACATCAAGGTTCCTGTTGTGTCTGCTGAGTTCGAAGCGCATCTTGTCACTACTACTGGATGCGAGATCTCGATCTATAGACTAGCATTCTGAACACTCTAGCTTGCGCACGACCAAAAACATCCCAAAGGCGGTGACCTGTATCGGCATTGTAGCCATCGTCGACAGGTGTTTATTGCCGGATGAATCACTCGCCACAGGGATTGTGGATGTCGAGGTGCACAGGAATCCTTGTGCGGAATGAAGGTCTAAAACATGCGTTGAAGTGTCGTAACCCAAAGTTGCTATCGACCCGAACACGTATGCAGTCGCGAAGTGATCTAGGCTGCTAAAACGCAATTAACAAGTCGTAGAGCCGCCTGCTCACGTCATGCGCATTGTTATGCGAATCAGGAACAAAGATGTAACTGTACTATTCGGATTCACAACTGTACTGGAGACATCCGGCCGAGCATCATAAGAATAGCACTTGAAGCTCCGACAAGGGCAGTTGGAGGATCAAAAGTGGAACCAGCGTCACGAAAAGTACCTTTGCCACTCCAGAAAGGCCTGTGATGTTAACGCCGGCGCCAAGTCCAGAGACCGGATGTACGAAGCTGGTATGCTTGCATTGAAGCTGACAGAGCACCTTGAGGCACTAAACCGTCCACTACCTGTGTATGGGCGTTTTCGAGGATGGACTAGACGATTAGATGATAGACATGTACATGAGTAGCTCGTGAAGCTTTGCGGTGAACTGAAGCGACGCAGCATTTGGAGGGTTAGTTCCTATAGAAGAATAAAAACAAATTAAGAACTAGAAGGCTAGGCTCGGTATCAAGGGGTACTATATATATGGGTTGTGGTATGCAGCTATGCGGCGATTGTTATATACGACAACCTTGCAACGTTTTAAGGGCACTCTTCACGCGCTAAAGTGACCGAGCAACTGAAGCTTGAAGAAGCGGTGGCATTCGTGAACTTTGGAGGCGTGCGAGCGCTCATGCGCATAATCTGCTGTGGAACGCATTAGTATCTATGAGCTCTTTTTCCAATACCATACTAAGACTATCTTCCATGACTAATGCTGATTTCACTGACCCTCTGCTTGACACTTCAAATTTTGGAGCGCATTTAGGAGCCATAACAAGTGTCAAGACTGGAGGGATCGGAGAAGGACATCGTCCATGGACAAAAGCGCGGTACTGATATTTAACGGCTTTCTGGGGTCTAAACCTGCGACCAATGGCGCCCATCGTCACTTTGCATCAGCAAGGTGCTGGAAAGAACGCCTAACAAACTCCACACAGTCGTGGCGATCTATCTTATTTCCGATCCAAAACAAGTGAGCAGCGGATGAAAAGATACGAGGTCACGTCGAGCGCTCAGCGACGTAGGCCGCGCTACATCACCGATATCTCCTTCTTCCTTTCCTTCCTTTATCGTACAGCTGGCATAGTGCACGGATCTTGTTGATTGGCTTAGCGATTTCAGGCCTCGTTGCAGGCGCGTTCTATGTAGCGTCGTTTTTAGGCCACTTTAGAATGTAAATTGCATGTCTGATAGGGCCTTAGCACATCTGTGAACATTTGGGCTACAATAATAGAGACGAGTGGGTAAGTCGAAGTACTGAGAGTGGCAATAATAACAAAAACAGCATATTTGTAAAGAAAACCAAAGTTAATTACTATTTTAAGCCCTAGTGTAAAGCTACAGGTATCTGTGTCTTGCCTGTGGGTCTGTCGTCCACGGCGTCGATACTAGCAATCCTTATTCGAATGAACAACAGACCATCAAAATCGCAGAACCTCTTTTTCCAAATTAATTCCTTTATCGCCGTATGTTAACATATTAGCAAGATCAGTCTTGCTTGTCACCCGTTCGACGGCACAAGTCGACTCAAGCGGCATCATCTCTTATAACCGAGCAAAGGCCATTCATCATGTGTAGTACTCGACAATGTGTCGAGAGGGCCATGTGTTCCATTTAGAGTCTGCGTCTTCTAGCGAACGCAAAAGTTACAGATCAGTCGAATCGCGACATCGAGCCGTTCAGCAGCAGACAATGGACATCTTGAGGCGTTCAGTGCGATTAATCAGCTCGACGACTTCTTTCATAGGGGCAATGGGCTTGTCCGTAATGGGACGGATACTTCGAGTCTTGAGAGTTCCCGACTACTGGGAAAGTAACGTTAACCGCTTCCGACGCCGTCCAATGCACTTACTAATTGGGACCATGTAGGTCCGTATAAAGTGGCCACGCACGGCACAGGAAAATCAAGAAGATACAATGGACAAATGAATGAAGCAGTCGCTAGGCGAACGAACGCGCCGTGCGTTGCACCGGCTGTGAAATAGCGGAATGCATGTTTGAGTGGAAGCCGTAAGAACTCTGGAGAGACATAGTGTTGAACTGGGGATTTTTGGAATGCAGTACACATTAAGGATTTTGGCATAATGAAATGAGCGCACATGTGGTGTACCACACAGGTGGTCGCATCTAACGGAACGGCTACTGCAGCATCGTAGTTTGAAGGAGCTCAGACGCAACACCTTTTTTAGGTCGACTGATAACCTGACCGTTCTCTTAATGCACCTTTACAGTAGGTTCGACGCAATGCGCCATGGTCGGACAGGAGCGAATGCTTTGCCTGCGCTTATTGCACACCTAAACCGGCTTTTTTGCCATGCCCACAACTGCACCCCCTCACAGTTTTGCGATTCCGCACGAATTGGCGCAGACATGCCTCAGGCCATTAATGCAAATGCTCGTCATTTAATATGCCGGAGTCGGGTCCGACACCTATTGTTTCAGCTTCCCGCAGGGCGGGCTGCGTCCAAAAAGAATTCCCCGAAAAGTTAGCGCATCTTTCCACACTTTGGGGCCTCAATTGCCCTCCTTGGAAGCATGAATGTGCGCAAGGGCCAGGATAATGCGTAGCTCGGGTACCAGCTTCGAATTTGTGGCATTTGAGTTCTTCGATCGAATGCTGGAAGTGGGTTAGAGGGCTGCAAGGCATGCCCCAGTGAGGAGCAGTGCGGATACGACGGATGGGATTAGGCGGTGTGCGCTGTTCTCCTGGGAGTCCGTGGATGGGGCTGGGCCTGAGGCCAGTGTCGAGGTGTTGCTGCTGCCGAGGAACTCGTTGTTGCGAAGGAGCGACGCGATGTCCGCCGCCATTGCTTCGTGGATTGGTGGTGTTGGATGCAAGATATCGAGCCAGAAATACTGCTTCTGCGGGATGCCGCAGGTGTTGTTGAAGGATTCTTCGTCGAATGTACGCCTAGGCTCTAGTCAGCGCTTCCATTTTCGCGTCGAGTGGGTATGGAATGGGACAGCTTACGCAGAATATGCTGGGCAAAACCCCGTTGTGTTGGTGTAAACCTCCGTTTCCGGTCGACTCTGCGGCTCGTCCAACACTGCATCAAACAAGCTGAACGTATCAAGCATGAACACTGTCACATCTGTCCGCCGCTGTGTGAAATTCTGCGCCATGCTCGATATCCTCGTATTGAAATCCTCAATTGCGGCCCTGCTTAAGGCAACTGTAGCGTTGCCCTGGCCCATAATCAGTGGTGATCGATGCACGGCTGGGACGTTCATGAAAAGAAAGTTTCGTGCGCCCGCTTGGTACAACTCATCGACCAGCTGTGCGTACGTGCGGAAGATCTGCGTATGCAGTGCTGTCATGTTGGCGCGGCCCATCCTGGAAGAGGCGTTGACGTCGTTGATACCGAAGAAGCTCGTGAACAGCGTGTTGTTAGACTTCCACTCCGCTTTCGCGTCCGTAGCATTCGGCGCATAAGTTGGTAAGAAGAATTGCTGCACCTGCTGGTCCATCGGCCGCCGCCGACTCGACATGCCAAAAGAGTTCACGGTGGCACCGCCCATGGCGAAGTTGTAGCTGAAGACGAGCGAGTCGTTGTAGTTGTAGGTGAGGAAATCGATCCAGTTGCGACCATTTGAAAAGGTGCGGCCGGGGAAAGCGGGATTGCCCAGAGGGTTGTCGACGTTCGGTTGGGTGCCGTTGATTTCGAAGCGGGTTGCAGTGTAAGAGTCGCCGAAGACGAAGATGTTGGAGATGCCGTTCCATCCGGGCCAGTTCGGTTGGGACTGGGCGTGGGTGAGGTCGAGGAGCGAGGAGAGCAGGAAAAGGAGGATGCGCGAGAAATGCATATTCGCGTGAATTTGTCGGATGGCCTGATATGAGAAAGTAAGAATGGACGACGCAAGATATACATAACGATTTCGGGCTGCCTGCTCCACATCATCGTCTTGCCTGAACCTCTGAGCATACAAAGCGCTCTTGAACATGGCCTAGCCTTGCCATCGGTTTCTTCCAAATCCTGAGGACTACATGCTACCGGATAAAGATGTGCGACGCTTTTGCGAGCATGAGCATCTACCCCTGCCGGCGCTGGAGAATAGTTGCTTAACGTTGCCCCTGCACCGCCCATACAGCCGGGATTCATCCGGGGTGGAGCCCAGACTGTAGAAAAGCATAGGTTGCAGGGCGGATGCATCGAGATGTATTGTTTACAATGTGAGGGGTATTGCTTAAAACGTGGAGAGCCTGGCTTACAACGCGGAGTGCCTCACTTACATCTGGACTGCCTTGCTTATAATGTGGACTGCCTTGCTTACAATGGGGTGCCGTGCTTGCGATGTGACGTGGAGATAATGCACACGGCACGGAATGGAAGTGGGAGGCGGGAGAGCTGACTAGGCATACTGATAACGAGCCAAACACATTTATGTGCCTATTCCAGACCTCTGGATGATGTTCAGCGTAGGCGTGTGATCCAAGAGAGGAGCATTGTCATCGTCATATCACAATGGACAACATCACGCCCGCCATCCAGACGTACAGCATCCTCGCCGCCGCGATGGCAGCGGGAGCCAACCTCGCCACCTCCATCATAACCTTCCCCGCCCTCTGCCACGCCATGGGCCAGACCCGCGTCACGCAATGGAAGATCCTTTACGACAGCGGCTCCGTCTCTGTCGTTAGCACCGCCCTCACTTCGGCCCTCGGCTTCGCAACCCTTGCGTACCGTACCACGCTCGCGCCCGCCCTCGCCCCGACGGGCGACATCTCCCACGGGAAGCGCAATCTATATGCCGCTACGGCCGTGGCCATGTTTGGGCTGGTGCCTTATACGCGCATCCTCATGCTTGGGACCATCGATGAGCGTTCGAGGCGGGCAACCGAGGGCAAGGCGGCGGGCGAGAAGGCGGACTCGAGGGCGCTGGTGGAGCGGTGGGGGGCGCTGAACTTCTGGAGGGGCGTTATGATGGTGACGGGAACGGGGCTGGCTGTCTGGGCAAGCGTTTCCAAGTGGTCGTCGAGGAAAGGTTGCTGGAGAGAAGAGATGTTACATCATGCGGCCAGATTCCGCTTCCTTAATCATCCAGATCGGCATTTGCTAAGCGTCCGGAACGTCAGCACTTCCCGACCCGACTCGTTTAATACGAGCATTACCCATCACGGTCCCAATTACCAATATTACTTCCCGCCATGTTTCCATATGTTCCGAATCCGAGACGAGGCCCTAGCGGCATTTTGAATCTTTGCAATCGCTGGCTCGCTCCCGCGACATGACATGCTTGCGAACACGCGCCCGCTCGCCATCGGCCTTATCACGGGCCTTCTCCTGGCAGTATTTTTGCAGACGCTTTTCGCGCAATCGGATGTCGAGCTTGCCTCAGGACCCGCTCCTCAGTCTGCATCCCAGAACATGGCGTCGGCGCTGAGAAATTCGTTACAAATTGCCCAGCAAGTGCTGCGCCGCGGGGGGTACAAAAGCCATCGATTCGCACCACATTCAGCGCCAACTGCACACTCGATTTCGTCTTCAACTTTCAGACCTACTCTATCTACTACCTCCACCGCGAACAAAGCCTTCTCGACCACTTCCCCCAACATGGCTTCCTCCAAGTCCTTCCTCGAGGCCGTCAAGGACCGCCGCACCATTTACCAGCTCAACAAAAAGGCGCCCATTTCCGACAAGCAGATCGTCGACATCGTCAACACGGCCGTCAAACACGTCCCCTCGTCGTTCAACTCCCAGTCGGCCCGTGTGGTGGTTCTACTGAACGAGGACCATGATACCTTCTGGGGCTTTGTGCGCGATACGTTGAAGCCGATGGTGTCCGAGGAGCAATGGGGTCATACCGCCGCGAGGGTGGATGGCTTCCAGGCAGCATATGGAACTGTAAGTGTTTGACACTTTCTTGCCATCCTTTCTGCAGCGGGGCCGTGGTTGCACATGCGGCGCAGAAAGAGCCTCAACCGCCCCGCCACTAGCCCCTCCAGCCCCACCATCGTCACCACCCTTCCACCACCCCTCCACCAGAATCCCGACTGACCCGAACAGATCCTCTTCTTCGAAGACCCCGAGCCCGTCGAAAATCTCCGCAAAACCTTCCCCATGTACGCGCACCACTTTGGCGACTGGTCCGAGCACACGTCGGCCATGCACCAGTTCGCCCTCTGGGTCGCCCTCGAGGCCGAAGGCTTCGGCGCCAACCTGCAGCACTACAACCCCATTGTCGACCAGAAGGTGCAGACCCACTACAAGATCCCACTCGAGTGGAAGTTGAGGGCCCAGTTGGTGTTTGGAGGCAAGGCGGGAGAACCCGGCGACAAGCAGTTTGAGCCCCTTGAGAAGAGGGTTTTCGTGCATGGTGCTAAGGAGTAGATGCGAGGTGGTGTATGTCCATTTAGCGTGCGATATCTATGAATTTACATGTTGAACATTGCTTTGTTTGCATTCGATGAAAGACTGTTTTGCTCGTTACACTAAAGGTGCTCCTCACATGTGTAGTGCATACTGCGGTATTCACCGTCTTTTGAGTAGCATCCATCTCGTCATCTGTGGGCATAGCCTGTCTATGTTCCTCTGGGTGTGAGCACGATAGGTCTATAGGACGAAAGCTCTCTGCAAAAATTGGAGGCAGACGGCTTGCCCCTTGTGGGAATATCCCCTTCGACGTGCGCGCAAACCCCAGGCTGTATCCCCAATACGGGACGGCTAAACCCTCCGAAAGCCACCGAGGTCTCCGTGGCGGTCGGCACGGCCCTGCACAAAAGTCCGCTTGCGCCCGGCACACCTGCGCTAAATCATCTTCCGAATCGATGATTCTTAACCCCGCTTCAAAGATTGTTTCCTTCTTCGCAGCCACGCATCCTCAGCAGTGTTGATTCTCATCTTGGAAGGGTGTAGATCCTTTACCCTTTGCATTTTAGACAGTGTTTCCCCTTCGGTGCGTATTCCGGCCGTGGTGACGTTTGTGCAGGGGTAACATGGGATGACGTCAGGATCGGCGGTGGATGAACGCAAAGCGGGACAAAAGCTTTGAGGCGCCCTGGCATGGCAAAGCTTGTGGGATGATCGTGTGCGCCTTGTTTGCGTCGATTGTGTCTAGTATGCCTTGTAACGCTCTCCTTGCGTAGAATGGTGATGTCGTGGTTCTTAGAAAAGCGGCAGTCTAAACACACATAAAGCCCCAACCCCCGGGGATTCACGATGCCATGACAAACGTTTTGGTGTAGCAGAGCAGCGCGACTCGTGCTTCTCGACCCACTATTCCCATTAGCTCGCGCGCATTTGACAGGCTGTCACGCGAGGAACTGAATAGTGTTCTGCTCGTGCCATCTCGTCAGCAACAGGATGTGCGATGACGGCATGCTGGGATTGCGCCTGTGACCTGCCTGCTTTCAGTGCTCCTATAGCGCGATGGAACGCCTTACTCGCGTGCCGGTAGTATATATGATGTAGGCTGCCCTCTCTTCCCTCGACCTGTTCCCGCTCTGAGCTGCTGGGTGGTTTGGGAACCCTGCATATTTGACGTCAGGGTCTTCATTTTTTCACCTAATCATCAGCCTCATCCTATAACAATAAGATAAGATAAAGCATGGCCTCCGCACGAGAACGGCCGTCCATCCAACACCCCCCTGCCACCATCACCCCCGAAGCCGAACAAGAAAAGAAACAATCATCCCCCGACTTGGACACGCACGTCGAAAACCCCGCCGACGCCACCGACTCACCCGCTGACCGCGCCTTCTTCGAGAAATATGGCACCTACGACCGCTATGAGATCACCGAGGAGGACTGCTATGAAGAGCTGGGGTTTTGCTTTCCGACATGGAAGAAGTGGCTGATCCTGAGCATCGTGTTCACGGTGCAGGTTTCAATGAACTTCAATACGAGTCTGTACTCGAATGCCGTGCATGGCATTAGTGAGGAGTTTGGCGTGAGTGCGCAGGCGGCGAGGTTGGGCGCTGCCATCTTTCTTATCACGTACGCTTTTGGCTGCGAGTTGTGGGCTGTAAGTCGTCTTCCGAGTGATGAGTGTGAAGTGAGTAGGTGCTGACGTGGTGTAGCCTTGGAGTGAGGAACTCGGCAGGTGGCCTATCCTTCAGCTCAGCTTGTTTTTCGTAAATATCTGGCAGATTCCTGTGGCTATTGCGCCCAACTTCGGAACTATCCTCGCATTTCGCGCGTTGGGAGGTTTGTCGACGGCTGGTGGCTCAGTGACGCTAGGCATGGTTGCCGACATGTGGGAACCTGACGCCCAGCAGTATGCAGTTGTAAGTGTCCCACTATCTTTCACTGCGCAAAGCATGCTCACAACAACGTGAAGGCCTTCATTGTCTTCTCCTCGGTCGGCGGCTCCATCCTCGGCCCTGTAGTCGGCGGCTTCGTCGAGCAGTACCTCGCCTGGCGCTGGAACATTTGGATCCAGCTCATCTTCGGCGGCGCCACGCAAATCGTGCACTTCATCTTCGTCCCCGAAACACGCTCCACCATCATGATGGACCGCATCGCGAAGAAGCGTCGCGCCGAGGGAGAGAAGCTCGGAAAGCCCGTCAACATCTGGGGGCCCAATGAAATCACGCCGTACAAAGACCGCTTCTCTGCCCGCGAGATCCTCGTTACATGGGTTAGGCCGTTCCGCATGTTCTTGACGGAGCCGATCGTGCTGGTGCTTTCGCTGCTCAGCGGATTCTCCGACGCGCTTATTTTCATGTTCATCCAGAGTTTTGCGCTTGTATATAATCAGTACGACTTCACAGCCTCCCAAGTTGGATTGACCTTCGTATCCATTGGCATCGGATACTTCCTCGCTTGGATCTCGTTCATCCCGGCCATCAAGCGCAACACCAAAGAGCGCCACACAAAACCCGACGACGAACACGCCCAGTATGAGTCGCGCCTATGGTGGCTCTTGTATACCGCGCCGTGCTTGCCTATCGGTTTGATCGGATTCGCATGGACATCAACCGGCCCACCCATTCACTGGATCGCCTCCATGATCTTCGCAGCCGTTGTTGGCATCGCAAACTACGCCATTTACATGGCGACCATCGACTACATGATTTGCGCCTACGGACCCTACTCGGCCTCCGCCACCGGCGGCAACGGCTGGGCGCGCGATTTCCTCGCCGGTATTCTAACGCTCCCCGCGACGCCCTTCTTCCAAAACATCCCCAGCTCCTCGAACCCCAACCATCTCGCCTACGCCTCAACCATCCTTTTCTGTATCTCCTTTGTACTGGTCGCAGCGGTTTATGTGATTTACTGGAAGGGTCCTGTGCTCAGGAAGAGGAGTCCGTTTGCGCAGCAGTTGAGTGCCGCGAGAGAGGAGGTGGGCGGTGGGAGAAGGGTTAGTGCGTTGCCCGGGTTATATGGCTCTAGGCATAATTCTATTGCCGATGGGAGTAGGGTGCCGGGGGCGAGGAGGGGGAGCGTTGTTAGGGGGGCGAGTTTTTCGAGACGGGAGGTGTAGATTAGGACGGCTTCCGGGGGGAATTGCAGAGGGGTCTATAAGCAAAGGATATTATATACATTTTGACAAATTCAGATTTTTGAGTTGTTCGAGTGCTGAATATGAACCTGGTCTGTGGTTGTTGAACACCTATCACATATACTGTGCCTTTCTTAGGCACAACCTTTCTGCTTTAGCTCCTTAGAGCGTGAAGAAACATTCCAATGGTCACTCTTCAAGGCAAATTTTGTTTTTTCGGGGCGCATTTCTTACCCTTCCAACCCCCTTCTTCTACTTCATAATTAACATGTAAAATGATAGCGCTTGGCTCTTCACAGCCCCAAAAATACACCCACATCCACTCCAAATGTAAAACGCATCACCATCAACACCACTCCGCATACCCATCAAATAAAAGCCACCAAAATACAAGAAAGGGCGATTAGCGTTCCTACCGTACCTTGGGCTTCCCCTTTTGACATAGAGGGGGTTCTTGAAGAAATTGATCAGTCTCCAAGCTAGCCGAGACGATGTTCTTGTATTGGAGCAGAAAATTATCGAGACTATGTTCTAGTGTTGGAACAGATGCATTTAGAGTGCCGCAAAAAAAAACTAGGAAGTCGTCATCCATGGATCTCGGTCTCGAAGTTGGTCTTGGCCTTGATCTTGACCATATACCTGGTTCTCAACCCCCTACACATCGGCACGTTTGTAGAACTACTACTCGGTGAAATTTGGAAAAGTGCTCGTCGAGATGCTCGGTTGGAAGCACTCTGTAATGAGCTGCTAAATATCGTGTAGCTGTGGGTCGAGGACTTGCTAAGAGGGAGGAGTAAAAGTGCCTGGGAGGTGTGGGTGAGAGATTTGGAGTGTAACTGTTTAGTGTCACAAGTATCTAGAGTATCAAATCATGGATAGGTGATGATGTGGATACTGGCCGGGATGCTCGGTCGCTGTTAGTGATAGGGCATTTGTGGAGGGTTGGCATATCATTGCGCCCGACAGTTACGTGCTAGAACTGCATTCGCATGAATGCTATTATTTCATCCCAAGTTTTTAAATGACCACGAAGAAAATTCATGTGTTGAGAGCTACCGCTCGTTGGAAGAGAATCCGCTAGAGAACTTTGGGACTAGATCCATCCCCCGCATTCCTCCTTGGCTTTAGCTGGCGTCCTCACGGCGACCCTGCAGTCTCCATGCTTGGACCCGGCACCGATGTCATCATGGAGATCTTCCGATATCTGCGAGGTACGATGGAGTTACGCATCCACTCGTTTTCTGGAGACGCCCTGCATTTAGGAGGGGTTGTGCATACTGTTGAATGCAAATTCCTTCCTCCCTAAGCAATTATCATGACTGAGAAACGCGCGATTCGCATCGCTGGTACGTATTTGACTTCTGTTTGTGAGCAATTGGAGCATTAAGAGACTAATACCACTGTGTAGTATGCTTCGGCTCTGCGATCGCCCGCCGCAATGCATGGCGCTACTCACGTCGAATTACGAGAACGATGCGATAGATGTGCTAGCCGGGGACTGGGTGAGCGAGGCGCATATGGCGGCGAGAACTCGGTCGATGGTCGATGGTAAAAGACCGCCGCCTAAGAAGAGAAGATTGTGACTGACTCAAGCAGGCCAGGCTGATTCCTACGAGCCCACCTTCCTCAACGCCCTCGAGCCCGCACTCCTTCTCTCGCCGAGTTCCGCATCAAACTTGCCGCCAATTCGGGCGCCTCAGATGCAAAGAAGCTACATGAGGGGGTTACGGAGATGATCGGGGCCGGGGGGTAGTCTTAGCGTGGCATGGATATCCGGCGACGAAGTGCTACTGCATCTGCTGGAGGCGCAGAACAGGTGCGAGTCGCAATTCGAGAATATTTGCATGCGAGAAATGCTGGACGATTGAACATTCTAGCCCATCTACGCACAGGCAAATCTGGGTGGTATGGGCAGCGCAAAGTATTCGAGGGGAGGCGCTGGTATCGTCGCATGTGGACGCATATTGGCTGCGAGCCCAGTGATAAGCGCGGCATCTTGGTGGCACCAGTGGCAGCGCTTTGATCTTGATAAGCTTGCGAACGCTTTGGTTGCTGGCATTTATCTGAGTGCTCGTCCCATAGCACAGGCAGAGACTACACTGGGTTCAGGGACTTGGAATGTCTGGGGTGGAAGAATATTGGTTACCCTATCGTCGAGATGTCGAGTTCTGAAGAAGCCGTTGTGACCAAGGACATAGGTTCCGGATGTGAGGTGTCGGTGAATACCATGACTTCGTAACTTTCGTATGAGAGCCAAGGCCCATGGTATTTTAATTCGGACATCACCGCGGTCCTTGGATCACGTCTCTTTCGAGCACATGTCCATGAATCGTGTTTCTCTCAGAAACATGAGAGGCGAACCACCTCCACCCACAACCAAACTCGTCATCACGGCGAAACCGATATTTCAAGCAGAAATGTATTGGCCCATCACCGACCTCGGTACCGCTGCCAAAGCGTGCATGATAGAGCATCAGACCCGAATGCTCATGGCTCCACACATCGACGGCTTTCTAGATTTATCGTTCCACATTTTCGGCTCCGTGCCCGAGGACCCCAGGAGCCAGAATGCAGCCACGGTTAGCTTCAGAATGCTTGCACAAGCGAGGAGAGCAGAGGGTCTTGCGCCTGCGAAATTCGTAAGACCGTGCATCGATCCTGTCATATGTACTCACTCTGGAGCAACACCGAATCTCGATCTGCAACAAGCGTTTCCCAACGATGTGTTTTGAATACTACGCCACGCTGCTTCCTCAGTCGGATATCTCTCATCAAGCTCATTTCAGCTTTGATCAGGTCATTAACATTCCACCGCCACCAGACACGCAAATGTATTCCAAGCAACAACCATCGCAAGACATCACAACCCAGCCCATTGATCACACCTCCTTTAGCACCATAGTCCACGCACCCCTCGCACCATAGTCCACGCCGGCACCGGCGACAAAGGTTCCGACTGCAACGTCGGCTTGTGGGTGCGCACCAGGACGAATACTCCTGGCTCCAAAACCTCCTTTCAACCGACTTCATGAGACACCTCCTCGCGGATGGATACTAAAGTGGTCGGATAGAACGATAGGGCCGTGCACTTCTTACTGGAGAATCGCCTGGTAGAGGGGTTATTTGCACGACGAACATGTGGGACCAAGAATGCGAAAGTTATGCTCGACACGTTGCGCGCTGGGCGCTGGGCGCAGCGCTGTACGTAAGTCATTCTTATTAATCTTGCTGAAAAAGACGGATGGTGCTAAAATATTTAGCAGGCTATAACTGTCAGGGGCAACCACAGGAATATGTCCTCATCAGTACTCGCACTGATGATCAGTGCGATGCTGTCATATTTTCCAACCATTGCAAGACTGAGATCGCGAACAGTAGTGGAAAGACTCATAGGGACGCTATTTTGAGCTGGAGGAGTTTAAGAGGGCTCGTCATGACGAGGAGATGAGACAACTCATGGAAACTGACCGCAAGCTTGAAGCGATGTTCTTGAAGGAAGGCAATGATTGCGGCGTTTGAGTTGTGAGTATGGCACAGGTATTGACATGTATCAGCTACAAAACAGCAATGAACAGCGTCTCTTCATCAAAAATTTCTTTGACGAGATATGATTATGCCGGCGTGGTTGTTCAGTAACTTCCTGAGGTAGTATCTCTGTATCCGTGAATGAGAAGGATCTACAACGGTAGCTATATGAGCTAACCTGTTATTTTCCCAAACACGTATCTCGAGTCAGAGCGGCTTATTGCTGCATTTGTCTGGGAGTAGGAACGACACATACCTGAATGAACAGGGTTATAGACGTATTCATTTATCGAATGAGTAGCAGCAATTGCGTCGTCAGACTCGCGGAATAACCCAAAAAGGTAACACAAAAAGGTGTTTCGTCCCGAATACCTTGAAACACAATAAAGTTGTTGGTTGCAGTCATTACCTGTAATTGCCTAAGGTTCACGTCACGGCATGACTGCCTGGGCAACGGCCAGAGCCTCAAAGAGGGCGTGGTGCGTGCCATAAGCAACAGGTCACACCATTCCTTCGCTGAGAGGTCCCGTCCCAACTCGCAATCGCGTAGCAGGTAGAGTACCATACAGCTGTGCCCTCCATATACTGCTGCACGCATCAAAGCCGTCCATTCATAGGTGATACCCTGATCCAACAGAAAGCGTAACATGCCCTGGTGTCCGAAGAAGATAGTGAGTCAGGGTATCCAGCTAGCCTTTGCTAGAGTTGCTGCAGTAGGGCCCCTTTCTTTCAGCCAGAAGACTAAGGGGTACACGAAGCGAAAGTTGTGACGCATAGCAGACTCTCTGATCCAGGAGACAGTTTCCTCATGATCCTCCTGTATAATATAAAGGGCGGCATCCGTTTGGTCATTGCAAACGGCTTGGTCAATAAGCCTGCAAATGCGAGAAGCGGTGGATATAAGACGGTGGAGGCTGTATTTCGGAGAAAACAATAGGCGCAACATTTCTGGGTTCCCGCATTCGATTGCCATCTCCAAGGCATTGAAAGACTCGTCGTTCACGTCAACTCCTGGGATGTCTAGCAGAGAAGCGACTAGCTCAACCTGTCCGCTCTTTACGAAGACCTTCAAGAGCGTATCGAGGACGTTATGTTTTCGCTTCATCAGGCTAAGGATGTCCTGCTGGTCTAGAAACGTCGTGCGCCTACCCAAAACTACATCTGCAAGCGAGTATTAAACGCTAATGACTCAGTCTCGTTAAGGAAATATTCGTGTGGCTTTAGGAACAGACCACACAAGAACCCTCCTTCCATCGCTGCATTTCAAAACGCGGCGGCATACGCTTCTCATAATGCGTCTTCGCTATCGCTTCCAATATCCGGGTTTGCGGAGACCTCACATGCTTCCATCAGTTTCTGCTACGTGCACATGAAACCGCTCTATATAAACCTTCATGGTTGGTCCAACTCGCAACCCCTCGCTCGGTAAATTCCACCTTGGCGTCCACCGAGCTGAACCGTACGTGCGCACCTATCCAATCCGCACGCACACTTACCGAGAAAATCTACCAAGAGGAGTGTAACACGAGCTCCGCCACCCTTCGACCTCTGGGCATCATCTCGGGCCTTGGTTCTGCCGCTGCGTGACACTCTCGCCCTGCATGTTCTGGGCTCAGCCTTAAGCGTCTCGATGCGGCAGTGCAAGGTTAATGGTCTGCCTTCGCGTGGCTTAGGCGACGTGGTAGGGGTTGTTTATAGCTGAAGGGCTGCCTTACGCGTTGTGAGCGGCCGTCGATCTTCTGTCACATTTCCTGTGTTTGGAGCGCAAACGTTTGTCTCTTTGGAAACTCATATTTTCAGTCATAAGTGTAAACCGTTGCGCACTCGTCCTCATGCCTATAGCTGTGGTATCGCATGTTCCAACCATCAAACCGCGATGGCCAGCAGTGCCATACTCCATGATCAGTTCGTCACTTTTAAAAACCTTGCGCTATGTGCAATCTATTGACTTGTCCTACAGATGGGACGACAACATCTAAACCCAACCTTCCCGACGCAATTAAACAGACTCCCTCAATAATCCCTACCCCAGTCTTCGAATCGGTGTCCGTGGTTCCTGCCTCTGACCTCCCGCCCTCACCAACACATGCTCCCGTGCCTCAATACATTACCTCAACAGCAAAATTGCTACAAGGATACTGCACCGAACCGGCATACACGATCATCGACGGACCCACGGCGGTATGGATGCCGGTAGTAGGATGTATATCTTCAAAGGCGGATTGCTGTCCAACACCAACGGGTGATGGTGGGGCTGCCGAACCGACAAGGGCAGGGGAAACGGGAGGAGGTGGAAACGGTGCGAGCGGAGTCCAAGGTGGTGCGAAGTTTCCTAGGAGTGGGTTGCCCAGTCAGGGAGCCTTGACGGGGTGTCCGCAGGATTATCATACTGTGGGTGGAACGGCTTGTTGTCCTTCGTGAGTAATCTCGTGCGGTGCTTGGATGGAGTAGTACAAGAGTACTGATGCAATCCAGATCGTATTGGCTATGGACCACATCGTTAGGAGGTCAAGTACCGTGCTACTCCTCGCTCGGTGCAAAGCTCAAACCACCGCCTATCCCTGACACCCTCATCGACGGCGGCGGCTTAACAACTATGACAGCCACAGGCTCAGATGGCCGTGCCACGCCCACCGCCACAATCCCAAAGTTGACCATGTCGCAAAAGCCCACCTTGGCGATCGTGAACATCGCTTACTCGATGCAATTCCCTCTGGCTGCACCACCCGAGCCCGCACTAACCAAACCTGCGAAGATTGGGGTCGGCGTGGGCGCGTCATTTGCTGGTATATTTCTAATAGCATTATTGTGGTTCGTCATCAGAAAGTTTGTCGCGCATCGGAAGACGAAGGGTGAACTAGACGTTGCGAGACAGACGAGTGTGCAGCAGAGATTTGGGAGCAGTGTGCCTGATCGGAGTCGGGTCGCGCATCATGGTGGAAAGACGTATACGGGTGTTTCCACGACTGCTGTTAATTACTAGCGATTCGTTTGCTAGGAAGCGTAGCGCGAAAGTGTTTTAGTACGTATAGCGGCCGGCTTTCATCAGCATTCTCAAGTTGAACACAGCATCGAATGCGTACCCGCTTCTTTTTTCCTGTTACTTTCTCTTCCGGTCATACAATTTACACGGTCTACGATATCAAATACCCAGGAGGTCTTATGAAATTGATAGATTATGCATGTGGTTAAAGTTCACGTGTCACATTCCAGATCGCACTTGAGAAGATCAATTCGATTTCCAGATTAACAAATTACACCCCAAGGCATCTACAATGCCTCAACAGGCCGTAGTTTGCACTAATCTCCCCGCGACTCCGGACCATTTTACCTAAAACTCTCGTGATTTGGGAATTTTCTAGCTCCGGCCAGACATACACTAGGATTGCCAGATGGAACGGCTTTTCCTTAATATTGGGATGTTCAGCATTCCACGTACCCAACCCGAACAACAGTTATCCCCATCTCAATGCGTGATGCACCGCAACTGCCTCCCGTTAAGTGTGGTTGCAATCGCATCTGCGATAACCGTGAGAGTCCTATTCTACTGTCTACATTATCCACAGCCTCCTAGATGTGAGTAGGATGCTAGTATCATCGCAGGTAATTTATACTATAGGCCGTAGTGTAGGTGTACTAACTTATCGTTACCACTGTTGGTCTCCCAACTAGGCTCTACGGTTCGGCGGCACATGTTATTGCTCGTCGCCTCAATATTCGTATTTAGAAACATTACCTCGTTGCTTACGATTGATAGTACTGTATACAGCTCTACAGCTCTATTATCGTGTATAAAGTGTAGGTATAGCAGCACCTCTACTACGTACAAACTCCTACTATGTCTTGTACGGATCTTACAAAAAAAGACTCCTACTGTGCAAATTCAAAATAAATGTCTCTTCACCTTAGCACAGTAGCACTTCCCTCTCAACCACATCGAGCGAACATGCTAACCGGTAGGAGGATTACCAACTGTCACCGGGAGTGCTCTTATGCGCACTTTCGACCATATGCAGGAAGCCTTTTCGTGCTATGTTGGAGGTGAAGTCGTCATAAAGTTCTCGATCATCTCAATCGATTTACTCATATTCAATTGTATACACCTGCAGTGTTGGTGGGGCTGCCATGGTCGCCAGACGGAATGCAGCGGGGAGGCCAGATAGGAAGACGCCTTGGTAGTTAAATACGATAACATGGCTGTTTGATAAATGCATAAATGTGTGTCCGGAAATTTGTTTGCTGGCGTGGTTATGCATGAAGTGGAACAGCAATGTTTGCGTAGACTCAGTGAGGACGGCAGGACATCCAAATGCTTTCACGAGTATCGCAGATGTTAAGCGCACGGTACATGAGATAGGGGAAACAAGCGAGTGGTTATGAAATCTCTCATCCATTTATCTAAACGCTCTCCTGGGTATCATGACCACGACTCCGCTCATCTAGATGCACCTCATACCTTCCTGCTGGTACTGACGCTTGGAATACAGCGCGGGGTCTAAACTTACCGCTGATGCGCTACCGCCTCCTCCATGAAACTCTCTTGTGCTTCTTGCGTATGCCTCCAAACCCTTCGTTGATGCCCTGGCTGGGTTTCCCTTGTGGCTGCTTGGGGTGATGCGGTCACAGCGGGGACAACAGCGCGTTTTCGGGAGCCTCTCTTGCAAGAATGCCGTTCATGCCTTGTAACTTTATTACTGACCATATCTGCTTCTGTGCGCCCTCTTCGTGCAAGAGTGTCTCTTAATGAGTATCTTCCCGGCTTCTCAATCAGTGTCTCTTTACGACCACTGTGTCTGCTCCGAGCAACACCTCCAGGCTTTTCAGCATGCGACTCAGCGCTCGCCTTCGTAACGTGTCTAGGGCACTCCTGAGGTTTGCGGCGCTTCAGATGGCTGTGAGAGGTTTCTTCGTGGGCGGGCCGTATGGGGTATGGGCGGTGGGGTTGGAGGGGGGATCTTGTAGGGGCGCTGAAAGTGTTGACGGCCAGCGAAATAAGACTCAAGCTCGTTTCGTGGTATCGGGTTTTCTAGAGTCCTTTGTACAGCTGCGAGACGAACGCATCGTCCATTTCAACAACGATTCGAGTGTCGTAAGTTTCAATGTTAATTAAGTGAGGAGCGACAACCTTGGCACGGAGCTAGCCCAAAACAGGCCAAGAACCGTTAGCAACTGCACGCTTTGCAGACAATTGATAAATTTCGAATGTACGGTAAATTTCATGCCATTTTTCTGTGGGAATATTCTATATAGCGGCCCTGAGGATACAATGACTGTCGGGTAAGCCTTTAATGTCTTGAGATTTTGTGGAGATCGGCGTTTCTGATGGCCATCAGTGGGTTGGCAGAGAAGACGCGGAGCACGAGACAATCGTTGCCTGAAAGGAAACAAATATCTGTGGATAGACCTGTTCATCCAACTAATAACATATAACACGTCTGGTTTCATGGTTTACGCGTTTGAGGTAGAACTATGTATGGTCGCGATCGAGGTTATTCGGTCTTGGGTATCGCTCAACCGCAACACAACGCCTCACAACTATCAATGAAGTAGTTTCAGGTTGGGTTTCGGTTTTGGTAGCAAATAATTTGCTTCGTCCTACTTTTATACTCCTTTTCGATCTGTTATTGCATAGTGTATCCGCAAGGAATTCACAAGGTGTCGCTGGTTTCTCTGCAAGGGAGTAGTTTTTATATGAAACGTAAGCGGCATTTGATGAAGAGTGAGCTCACTCAACTATAAGGGTATTGTTCATATCATATTTCAGTCATATCCGAACGGGAGCTGCTATCCGACAACGAACGCCTAAATCGACATCGTAATGAGCACGCGCAAGCATGCATCTACTATGTACACAACCGCTCCGGTAGAACCTTAAGATAGTGTGCCGGCGACACGCGTCCGTCGGCGCCATCATGCTTTCTAAGACCGAATCGGTCTTAAACACACCTCGATTCTCTGCAGACGTTCCTTCTCGCACCGTCGAAATAATTTCCTCCACCAGAAGACCCGCGTTTCCTGCCATATCTTTCCAAAAGGGTTCTCGTGACCTCCTCGTTGATCGATTTCATTCGATCATTGCAAAAATCAACTGAATTTTTCTCTCCGCCCTGATGAAGGACAGGATCTTGTCGAAGCCTCCCAAGCTCGCGGCGGCCTGGCGAATCGCAATGTGTATCTACAAATATTAGACCATGTCGCAATAATGGCGTCTGGAGCTTATGCTATCTAGCACTCTGAGTTCCTCAATGTACCGGTCTAATTCCCTCGGTACCTCTTCATCGATAAGAGTTATTACGCTTGCAGCACCCTCAAGGCCCCTCATTATGGAATCGTGCGTGCAAGAGCGTACTACAAGGAAAGATTACTCATTTTGAAGCCTTTTTTCAACCTGCTTCTCGGGATGGAGGTAAAGGATTAATCGATTTAATAGAAGAAAGGCTGAAATCCATCTCCATCCGTATTCATTCGCCCGTGCCCCGCCGGTGAAGAGCATCCCGGTCTCGCAGCATTAGTGGATGAGAGCAACGCCGAAGATAGCCCCGTGGGGCTATTTTCGCAGATCGATTTTTTATCAACGAGTAAGCATTCTCCAGTTGAACACGTCAAAACTAGCCTTCATCGAACGAATAGCTCCTTGTAATAAGGCCCTCAAAACCTTGTCTGAGCTTTCCGCCTACAACAACCAATAAGCAAACTTATGTTATAATAAAAGTGCACGCCGATTCTAATGAAGTAAAGAACAGTCATTCTTCTCGGGGCAAAGCAGCAAACATTCACTAATATTACCATCCAATCCTGCCTCACCCCTTCGCTTTTATCGACTGGCGTTCAGGTGTACCATGCCGGCATGACATTAGACCACAGAGTTGTGGTAAGAGCAACATTGAGTGAGTACTATACATGAAAAGCGTACTCAAGGTTAACCCCAACAGAGTCAGAACACCACCGTGCATATGAGTGTTCATAATACTTTCAGGTCGGATATCAGTTCTCGAGTCTACGCGTATAGAAAAATGTCGTGCCATCTAAACAGATACAGTATGTAGCTAATATTCAAACAAGCGGAATTCCCAACGCCTCCCTTCGCCCTGTACTTTTCGGATCCAGAAACGGCACCTCGCCAATACTGCTCGCCCTAACACCCACTCGATTTCCCTCCACAAGATGCGTATCCGGCGTAGCAGCATGCCAAACACAACTATTGTTCCAAATTGCGGCGGCATTCTTCGTCCATTTCATCCTAGCGATACAATCATGGCTTCGCGTAATCAATCTCAGAATATACTCTCTAATCATCTGATCCTCGTAGCTGTAAACGCCATCGATGCGCGTCACATGTAGGCCTGCACCCGCAAAAATCGATTTCCATCCCGTAAGCCTATTCGTCCTCACCACGGGATGATGGGGCGCAAATGCATCCCCAATATTCAACGGACTTCCCCTGGGGCTCATGACCTCGTAGCCTCCCGCTTGGGCTGCAGATTTGAACACGGGCTGCGCGCAAGTCGCGGTCAGCGTTTCAAGGTACGACCGGAAAGAGGGTGATATGCGGTCGTAAATCTCGTAGCCAGAGCACCAGAGCGTGTCGCCACCGTGCGGAGGTGTCTCTTCCATTTTGAGGAAGGAGAAGTCGGAAGGGGCGGTCTCGAAGGTGCTGTCGCTGTGCCATTCGCGGGCGAGGTCGCGTGGCTCGGTGTTTACGCGGTTGCCCATTGTTTTGTAGATTTTTTTCTGCGCTTCGGAGTTTATCACGTAACTGGTGGTATTAGCAATGTAGAGGGTTTGAGAAATAGTGCGACGCTCACATATTCTCATCGGTTGTTCCATCTGGTAGACTCAAGTTCCCCGGATCGCGATAAATCGGATGGACATGCAAGCCATGTTCTTCAGGTCTCCCGCTTAACTTTGCAACCAGGTCGCAGAACCTCTTCTGGTCCGCAATACTCAAATCGTCTTGATCGCGGAAAAAGACAACACCTCGCTCCGAGATGATGATGGCGAAGTCACGTATCTGCTCCTCCGAATTTGGCGCCTTGAGTATATCGACAACTTTCGCGGTAGGATATTCGCGGCCTATGATGGGTGTGATCTCAAAGTAGGGTAGGTGGTCGAGCGAGCCGGAGTACTTCAACGGAGCCGGACAAGATGGACAGGACGTTGGGATTTCGTGCTTCGAAACTCCAATTGAAGCGCCGTTGGTTATAGCCATGTTGACGGGATGCAAATGGAATACTGGATTCAAGCTCTTGCAAGGAATAGTCCACGAAGGGGTTGTTGTGAGTGTACGTTGGTAGATGAAGGGACAAGCAGTACCGGATTAAATGCGGGGGATCGACCAACCAGGATGTACAACCTTGCCGAGGTGTATGGCGGTGCAGCGTACCCGGTTATGATGTGGGTAACTTGACTGTGAGTTGAGTACTTGCCCCACCTTTCAAGTGCCCCGCATTCTCCCCGCAACTGCTGGCACATCTTTGAAGAAATGTGGTGACGTGGGTTTTGCTTGTTGGTCTCTGGAGAGTGGATTTGCGCTACTGTTGTGTTGAATGCGTGAGCGCAGCCGTCAGATGAGGAGCGGGTTGGTCCGTTCTGGCTAAGGTACGATTTTGCCTAGTCTAGAAAAAATGAATATGTAGGGAGCTTGTGCCGCATGGCTTCGGAGCCTAGAATCGTAGCCAGTGAATTTGAAGCGTGGCGTCGCGATATTGTTGTGGCAGGTAAAGCTTCTTCACCTTCCATCGGCGCGAAAGATTGAATGAGGGTTCATCGCGGCCCATAGCTCCGCCCTCTTGCCTTTTACTACTTCGGCATTTCTGCTTTGAGTGGAGGAAATCGGCTCGATGCATATTTGGCGACGCAGTAAACTTCGCTTTACTCAGATCCACGTACCCCTTTCCATCGATTATATCCCTAGCGTTGAAATACAATGTTGCTGGTAAATCCGTAAGAAGCGTTGGTAGTGATTAACGCAAACAGCTTCCATCATTCCGAAAAGTACTGCGACTTCAACCCCAAGGGCCAAGGTGATGTGATATCTGTACACAGGCAATCGTTTGTCCACGTTCAGATTTATTCGACGCTGTCACTCGCTTCGACAAGGTCAGTGTGCATTAACCCCGGTGGAATACTCATGCTAATCTCTTACTCGAACTGGTCGAGGATGAACTGGATACAGAAATTGGTGCTGCAGTACTTTTACGAGCTCGAATACAAGATTTGGGGAGTAAGTGATACCTGGCCGTTGTATGGGCGAATGCAGTTCGAGCCGAATTCGAAAATCGCCAAATTGGATCTAATACGGGTATCCAAGTAGGGAAGAGAGGTGAGCGAGACTGAGAGAGCTCGCTATCGACAACTTCCTAGCGGATACAGTCGTTCACTTTCCCAACTCAAGGTTATGGGATGCGGTTGATGCCATTTACGAAACGATAACCGATAAGAAAAACTTGGAGAGGTAGCAGTGAAGCTCTTTCGTGATTTTATCGACGTCTACGGGCTCCACCTACGTGTAGAGGATAAGTTGACGGTCATTCCAGATTCGGCCATGGATTTTGTCAAGGTCCATTTTGGGACCGAGGTCTGCGGGTGATGGCGGCGAAAGTGCTGCCTTGGATCGATCCTCCATAGCGTTAGGATTCCTAACAGACCCTTGTTCGAACAGAATCCTTCTATCCGCACGAACATATGTTGGCTCGCTGTCGTGGTGTAAGACCGGTGAAGAACCACTTGGGCGGCGTCAGGCTCCCAACCTTGACCGCTAGCTGACGTGTATTGATGGTGCCGGGCGTTCGGATCTTACCGCAACAAAACCATGGGTCAAACATCATGCCGCAAGTGGCACCCCACTAGTCGAGATTGTTCCTATCGCTTGCGTCGGTTTTCCCTCTCCTTCTGCGTTGCAAGCTTCTGCGATACTCAATGGCTTCCTGAATTTCCTCCAACCGACCTATATTTTGCTTTGATACGTTCCCTTTGTCAACACCATGTTCAAGAAGGAAGGCAACGAACGATTCTCTGTTATTGACAAGCGCGTGATCGAGGACAGAGCTAGGTTGCGAGTCCCTAGCATTAATGTTGGCAGAAAATTCGAGAAGAATTCGCGCTAATCGAATGTCGCCAAGTTGGGCGGCACGGCAAAGAGGTGTGCGACCATATTCATCTTTGGTGTTGGCGAGTGCAGCGCTCCGTGGATGCCGCTCCAATAACCGTCGTATACGTATCTCATCGTTCCCGTATTTGCTGATCTCACGGTGAAGATCAACTGGATCCTCGTCTGCCTCTATGGACAAAATGCTTTTCAAGCTTGGAGATGTGATCTCACTTTGTTCACTCGATGAGTGCAAGGCGCTAGAGAAGGCGGAGCCGCCTGAATGTCGGGAGTGCGTCGTGACTGGCGAGGGACTGTCAGGTATGATGTCGGCAAGGACTGGCTCGAGTATGGTCGATGCATTTGATAATGTCCGATATGATGCGGGAGCAGCTTCAATTCCAGTGACTTGGCGTATGTGATAGCTGGCCATTGCCGGTTGCAAAGTTGGCATGACTTCGGAAGTTCGACGGTCGATATTGGCCGTTCTCTCTTCTGCCCACAGTTTCATGCAGCTCTCGATGTGCGACTTGTGATGCGCGAGATCTTCCATAGCATCTAATACATCTCTCTTTGAACTTTCTGTTCGGATTTTCAGCTTGACCTTCTGGAAGAACGTCCCTGATTTCCTCGACGCTAGGCCTTCCAAGATACCTTGAACGCCTTTTAGTGTTACTTGCAATTTGCGAAGCGAAGCGCTGACACCCTGCGGGATGGATTCGTTATATGCGGCCGCGTTATCGCATGTCGATTCAATCTGCTCAACCCAAACTTCAAGGTCGAGTAGCCTGCTGAGAATCTTCTGGATTCGTTCATCGACTTCTTTAGCTTCTCGAATGAAGAGTGCAGTTTCTCGTATGATGGCTAGTGTGAATGTTGTCAAGGTCACCACGCCAGAGACCGTCTCGGCCATGGTGGGCCTTGAGAGGGGTAATGTAATCCACGTTGGATAATGAGCCAACTAACAAAAGACCGGCGCAGGGTTGGGCGAGCCTTCCGGAACTCAGGTTCTTTATCGACGTGGATATGTTGCTAGGTGACTGTTGTTTGCGCAGGAAGGCACGAAAGTGTCGTAAGGCTGAGTGGGAACGGTGCGATAGTGCTGTCGTGCTGCGGCCCTTGCATGAACCACCGATAATATAAAGAATATTAGAAACCGGGGTCGGATATAAAGAATATTAGAAACCGGGGTCGGGGTAGACGCGCTGCGCGCCTTACGTAGTCGTGATCAGGTCTAAGCCTCCGGTTCGGTGTCATGAACGCGGCAGCAACGTCTTACGGGGCGAAATGAAGCTGCTTTCCTCCCAAGCTACCCACATATGGAATGGAACGGAAACATTTCGTGGTAGTTGTCGTGTCAAGCCAGCATTGACGCACCGTGCAGGTGTAAGGTTATCAAGCGGGTGGAGAAGCGCGCCCACACCGATCGTGTTTTTTCCAGTTCGAACGGGAGGCTTGGTCAGTCACGTGGAGCTGAAGGCTTGCGTGGCCAATTACAGGGACTAAGCCATCTCCAGATGATGCCGATGAGTAATACGATGGGCTGCAGCCTTCTCGGTCGTCGCGTGCGACAGAGTAAGTGCTTTTGCCTTGGTCAGGTCGGGTTATCGAACGTGGGCGTTTTCAATTCGCTTCGCAAGAGGTATGCCAACTAAAGGCGGCCGATGGGGGGCAGTGTTGCTTCGCGGATACGACCAGGCACTTCGCCACGAACAACGCTACGTTGGTAATTAGCGGGGGAAAAGCCTAATCACTCGCAGAAAAAGTAGGCAACGAACTAGGCGAAGTAGAGGCGTCCAATCGAAGCCGTCAGCCCGTAGCCACAAAGTTGCTCAGCTCAGCACAACTTTCTCGGCAAAAGAGGGGCTGGGTTGCCCGATGGCGTTGATCCCGTGTTCCGTCCATGTGCTAACTGCATCCGTGACCATTTCGCGAGGGAGCCTTGGGGCAGCCTTGTTCAGCCTGGTGGGAACGAGGAACAACGTTGGAATATAACTAGAGCTTCTGTACTTGCCCATGATATACCTGGGTACTTCGATCAATACCGTGTGAACAGCAGGCGAGGCTAATGACCAGGATGGCGGATTCGCTAAGCCCCGACACCGCGCAAAGCAACCTGGATAGGGTCAGTTGATGTTACCAACCATCACAGGCAAATGAAAACTTACAAAGTCTGTAGTCGCGCCAAAGGGTATTTACGTCTCCTGTATGCGCACTGGGATGATTGCACGATGGACGGTTACTAACTACAAGCTAGGCACCGAGAGGGACTTTGACGGATCGTCGACTACTGGTTAACCTCGGCGGATCTACTGGTGTCCAACAGACGTGCGTGAGGCGCAAATGTGAGAAAATTCGGGTACTGATGCCTGCACAGCATCGACAATCCGTTATTGACGTTTGATGATACGGTTGCTCGCCCGGAAACGGGCAACACGGAGCTAGAAGATTACGTGCTGCAGTTCGCTCGTTTGAGTAACCTACAGGATCGTTTCGAACTGCTTCTTTTTGGTGCTCGCTTGGCTCGCGATAAGCACGAAGCTCTAAGCAGGTACCATGCTGAGCTCACCGTCCCAGAGGAGGCTTTGATCCGACATGAGGCCGACAGCCACACGGGCTTCTGGAAGCAGGCGAAGTTCTTCAAAGCTACAATCATTACAGCTAGTCTCGCTGCTATGATACAAGGGTGGACGCAAAGGTGGGTGCTATCATGAAGACTGTAGAGATAAGTGGTTCATCTATTCCAGCGCGAACAACGGAACGATAGTCGGGATGCCGCAGGACCTCCATTTGTGCATAAAAAAGGGAGAATGCCCCGGGAAAACAGCTGACCTCTGGACATTCGGTAAGAATCCCTTGTTCGAGCTTCATCTCTTGTGCTGGAAGCCTCCAGCACGCAGAGAAGATGCCAAGCTCATATATGAGAAGTTATGCGCTGATGTCGAGTTCTCCCTAAAGGTATGCTCAATGCAATACCTCTGATATCCGCAGCAGTTTTTGGGACGACGCTTGCCGATCCCTTACAGGAGAATTATCTCGGAAGGCGTGGAAGCATTATGGTGTCTTGCTGCATCACTATAGCTTCAACCATTGGTGCTTCGGCTACGCACACTGTAGCACAGCTTGCGGTGTGCAGGGCGATCAACGGTATTGGAATTGGAGCCAAGGCTTCCATCGGTAACATCTGATCTTCGCTCCAATTGACATGAAATGCTGAGTTGAGACAGTACCAATATATTCGGCCGAGTTATCTCCGGAGCATATCCGAGGTTCGTTCGAGGTGCAAAGTCTCAGGACCATTACTAGTGACTGATCAACAGCAGGTGCAATACTAGCAAATTGGCAGCTGGCAGATGCGGCTGGGATCTTCCTCGCGTTTATGGTCAACCTAATCATCGTTAGCTATGTCGACAACACTTCTAGCAGTTGGAGGATCCTCACTAACACGGTGTTGATACCTACCGTACCGCTCCTTGTCTTGATATACCTCATGCCTGAATCGCCGCGCTATCTGATGAAGCATGGGAGGTACCGAAAGGCTCTGGATGCCTTCACTGTTGTACAAACAACGCCCCTACTGGCGAGTCGGGACTTGATGTACGCGCACGCTCAGTTAGATTTCGAGAGCCGCTTGCTAAGTGGTGATGCAAACGATGAGCGTGGCGATCTGTTTCAAAGGATCGCCAACAGCCAGAGCAATCTGCACTTAACACATGTTGGGCTTGAAGGGGAAATATCGCAAACATCAGTCTCGCCAGCGCAGTCCGTACGTGGCCGCGGTGCGGAGAACACCATGAACCAGGTCACAAGGCCAAGGGACAGCCATCAGCGGTCGACATCTCGCAGCAAGACAACTAGAGGACGAGACATCGAGCTTTTGGGAATCGAACGACAGAATGGAAGAGAAAGCTCCAGGCTAGACATGGAGCTGGGAACAGGGCGGGTCGTGGTAAAGGAGAATCCGTACTTCTACCACATCGGTGTGACAGGTTACTTCAAGCGCCTTCGCGAGTTGTGGACCAATATGCGATGCCGTCGGGCATTTCTGAGTGCTTCCATCGCTATGATTAGCCAACAGATGTGCGGCATTAATACCATCGCATTCCTTGGAACGACAGTCTGGGACTCTTTAGACAGGAGTGATAACCCAAAGGTGACGGCCATCATCGGGCTGTTCTTCGGCGCTGCAAACTACCTCGGGGGACTTCCAGCCTATTGGCTATCCGACAAGATTGGACGGTCCATCTTGTTAGCTTTGGGACTTCCAAACATGGCCTGGTCGATACTTGTCTTCGCGCTGCTTTTCCAGATTCCAGAGGGGTCGTCTGTGCGCGTCCCATTGGTAAGCATCATGGCTGTGGTCTTCACCTTGATCTACGCGCCAACTGCCGGCACGTCACCATTCTCCATCTCGGCGGAGGTGTTCCCTCTAGTCTCGAGAGAAGTCGGAATGGCCGTCTCTGTCGCTATCAACCTAATGGGAGCGGGCATCCTAGTATTGGTTTTCCCGGTGCTGATGCACCGGATTGGCACCACAGGAAGCTTGAGCATCTTCGCAGGGCTGAATATCGTCGCTTTCTTCCTGGTTTACCTCTTCGTACCTGAGACGCGTCGTCGCACGCTAGAAGAGCTGCAGTTCACATTCGATCTGCGGACTCGGTGGCATGTCGAGTACCGTGCCGTTTACATCCGGAAGCACTTCACCAAGAACTGGTGGAAATACTTGACAAGGCAAGAGGTTCGGCCACCTATTCCCTTCTATCGATGGGCGAGGATCACGCATGGCGAAGAGGCTGATGAGGGCTGAGGGAGTTGATGGAGTTGATGGAAGACGCACTCGGGAGGTTGCGCGAGTTTTGGCGCTTAAGCGCGTTTCCTTGCGCGAAATCTTCGGCGCAGTCAGTCATACTCATTGCTCGGAATGCGCCAAACAATACATCGATCATTTTATATTACTGTTTTACGACATTCCTCACGAACAGCAGTCTAACACGTTTTTGCTGCTGTATCAAGGTATCGCACATGTGCAAGTGAGTCCAGATGCTTATCACATAAACTGCTTACGGGACGCTAATTTCATTGCGATCGCCTTCCTCTTCACTCTTTTTATCAGGACATTGCTCTAACCATCTCCCTACGTTTATTCCTCTGCTCTTATTATGCCCCCCACCTGACTAACCTCTATCGAAGATGGGACTTTCAACGGATGCATTAAAATAACTTATGTGTGATCAACCATGAACAGCGGTGTTGGCAAATCCGTGCAAGATTAGCGCTAAACTTCATTCGAGATAGCCTTTCACCTACCCTCTAAGGATATGACGCGAGGTGCCGCTCCACTCTGCAGCTCCCGAATCTTTGCCAGCCATCAGTCGAAGAGCCTCATCATCCCCAACTCTGAAAATACCACAGAGCTCCTCTATCGAGTCGCTTGACGTTCTGTTGCCGCTCGTTTCATGTACGACCGAGGCTCGGCGCTTGACGCCGCCGCGGGCGCTTGCTGCCGCAGCCTTATTTGTCCACACACCATCCATTGGCCCGCAGCGTATCCTTTAAAGACTCGTAGACGTTGGGCGACTCCGCAGAGAAACCAGTTCAGGTACTTTGGGGCATTCGCGTAAAATTAGATCGCAGACGCTACAACTTTTTCCAATCATATGGGAGAAGTGCGAACCTTTCGCGCCTGGCACCTCGTCATGCGGCTTTTTGAGTTTGGACGTGTGAATAGTAACAGGCCAAAGTGGGGAGAGGCTGAGGGAGGCCTACAGGTATATAGCGTCAAGCCGCGACGCCTGGCCAGATCTCCACGACCGAACAACAGTACATTCTTCGCGGACCGGAAAGCCAGCTACTTTCATTTCCTTCTCTTCCTTATCATTTTCGTCGCCGTATATATCGTCTTTTCTTTCGACCTTTTTCGCATTTACATCTGTGATACCCAAGTTATTTCCTAGCCGTCATCAATCGATACGCGTCAGACACCCATCGCAATTCAAACATTCACCATGCGTTCCTTCGTTCACGTCGCTCTTATCATCGCGCCACTCCTTTCTTCTCTTGCCGCCGCACGCCCCACACCACAGCCTTCCGCAGCCGAACTACATATGCGCGAAATGGAAGACGATATTCCGGTCCCCGGGCGGACCTTACTCCACGATATCTCTGAGAACATCAAGCTCTGAGGCGGAGGCTGGCAGACGAGGTTTCAATAATCACCGTTCAATTCATTTGGCCTCGGACGCTCTTCCCGGATTTGTCCATAATAAAACAACGCTGCGCTGGACGTGCGGGAAACCCTCTAGGTGGAACTTTGCCGGCTCGCGGTTAGCCGCAGGAAAGAGTGATTGGTGCAATTAAAGAGAGCTTGGGTATGATGAGCTTGGGGAAAGAAGAGAGGCTACACCGCGGGACGGAATGCTTTTTTATGCCACCTTTTTGGGTTATTCCGCGAGTTTGACGACGCGACGGCTGCTACTCATTCGGAGAGAGGCTACGCCGCATCCCTCAGCGGATTCGCGCAATGGGACCAAAGCGTGTTCCCTAAGCACCGTGCCGCAATACATAAATAATATGATTAGATGACCTTCTAGGACTGTGCACTTCTTCTGCAATTCACGTCTTCGTCATTGTTGTGTATCCTCGCCACCCTTGTAACTCGCGTCCCATTTCGTACCACTTATGGTATGTCTAGCTCACTGCGGCTGCCTGGCGTTGCCCTCACCACTGGAGTAAGGTTCGGTGCAGCTTGAAGGATTGGAGAACTCACGTTAAACTTCAGGCTGCAAGCGGAATAAGTCGAGAAGCAGCCTTCACATTCGCGGATGCAGGATGCGCAGCTGTGGTCTTTACAGATATCAACTACGATGACGGGAAAGTAGTGGCAACATAGAGCTGCCTGCATGCTACTGTACGTTGACTCTTCAAGTCGATATTTCCGATGCGGAAAGTGTACAGCGGGTGGCCGATGCCTCCATTCAGAGATTCGGAAGGATAGATGAGAGTGTCAATGCAGCCGGCGTAAGGACCACTCAACATTAGATCGTCCTCCATATGGTAACTAATGCCTGGGAGGTAGGCAACTCGACAGTAGCATCCATCGCAGAGACCGACTTCGACGACCTCCATCGCATCATAGACACCAATCCTAAGGGCACTACGTATTACGTTCGAGCAGTTATCCGCGTTATGATAAAGCAAGAACCCTTGCTGGTACTTTCAACACATCCCCGAGCCAAAGAACGTCAGCGGAGTTTCGGTCGAGGCGCCATTGTCAATCTAGGCTCGGCCTTTTCCACATGACGTCGTTCGGTACCCTCACGTATACCTCTTCCAAGCCTGGTATCATTGGGTTGACCAAAACGGCCGCATTGGACCATGCTAGACATGGTATTCACGTGAATGCAGCATGCCCAGGCGCGGTGGACACGCCTATGATGCAGAGGATGATAAAGAAAGTGCCGGCTATTGCCCACTTTGTCGAGGCAGAGGTCAAATGGCGGCCGTGGGGTGAAATCGCTGGTATTATTGCGTTCCTCCCCGGGCCCGGTGCGGCGTATGTAACAGGAGCTAGTGTGCTTGCTGGGGGGATTTCTTCTATGTCTGCTAGACTCTAGGTGGCGTGTCTTTAGCAACAAGTCCTCGAAACAAAACGAATCCAAATGTATTCAGCTCTGGCGCCGCTAGACCGATTTATCAAGCTGACAATGTCGGAGATGGATGAATAGAGTAAGTTATGGGGTTAATCGAGTTTTAGAGATCGAAGCGGGTGTGGAAAACCTTGCTACCCACATTTATTGTTAGAATCCAGGAAACATGAAACGATGGAGCGGTGCGGGATCTAGGCAGGCAGGGCTGATGGGGCTGCCGGGGGGTGGGCTTAGCTCTTTAGGTGCAAGTGACTGCAGAAGCGGCGACAGAAACCCCCCAAAAGGAGTCAAAAGTCCCAAGACAGGGAGTTACTGTCGTAAAACACGTTACGCCTCCTACCTGGAGATCCGACGGCCGACCAAAAGATGCAGCAAAAAAAAAAACATACAACAGCAGGTATTCGCTAGTGGTCACCCACCTAACTACTAATCTGCCGGTACGCTGCTTAAATATGGCTGAGCGAACGGGAAGCCTTGTATTCAGCGTCCTATGGTCGTATGTGAAAGATATGGCGCCGTTTTATTAATATATACGATTAGCTTTCTTTAAGTAGTACAGGCCCCACCCGTGCAAACTAGACGGTTGACGGCATGTGGAAATTCCTTGTTCCTCAGCAACGTACATGTACCAGACTCCAAGCATGTCTCTTTGCGCTATTCCTCCTTATCCGCACCACCACCGCCCGCCATGACACCTCAAAAGCCCATCCTTATCTCCATTGCGGGCCTCGCGTCTCTCCTACTCGGACGCTCCATGCTCCGCTCACAGATCCGCTATTTCTCGAGGGATACGAAGCAACACGCCTCTCGCCGGATCATATGCAAGGTAGTTCATCTGTAAGCTTTTCCATGGACTGTTCATACTACTCTCGGTACTTCTTTGTGACGGTCGTATCCGTTGCTTGTACATTGCCCGTACCCGCAGGACCGAGCCTCGTGTACTACAACGAAGTTATCCAAAAGAATATTCAGCGAAGGTCACACGATGCATTTCAATATTGTCTTCGTTGACCACCAGAACATCCTCAACGCCCTTACGATGACGATGCAGGCTCACATATAAAGCGGGGGCGTGTCGACCCGAGTCGCCATGATCAGTCCAGCTTGTCTCGCCAGCAATCCCACAATCAGAACTTCAGAACACATATACAAACGCGGAGATGCGCTTCACCGCCATCACTTCCATCCTCATCTTCACTGGTGCGCTCGCTTCCCCTGCACCTCATGTCGGTGATGTGGACGGACATGGCTGCCCTAGCGATAGCGGAGTATGCAATTTATTCGCAAGTCGCTCTACAATGCTCCGCCTCATGTTGTCGCTAAATGGCTTCGGCAGTGCGTCGACCACGGCAAAATTGTCTGCAAGGACGGCACGGAGAGAAAGGCATGGAAGGAGGAGTGCGGCGGACTGGATGGCTGTAGGTCTTTTTTCGAGTAGTTCCAGCTCATGATCTTTCTAATACTCATTTGTATCTGCGAACGCTACCACGCGCTAAGCTATCAGGACTCTCTTCCTGATTCAGAAATAGAGAGCAGCATCCGCTTTCCTACAGTTACCCCAACGGCTTCCGGTGGAACTTTGTCTTCTGTTCGGGGTTCAGCAACGCTTTTTGCTACCGGCACTATCACGTCCTCCGCTGCTACTCCCCATGGAAGCACCAAGACCAAGTCTTAGGTTGTGGCGTGTATTCGTAGCGTCAGGATTGAGTCCAAGAGGGAAGGGTCCAACAAAACCTTTGGGAATTTGAACATGGCCTTTAGCACATATTCCTTCTCGGTATCTTTAAGAGGCAACGTCACAATCTCTGGTCAAAGTAGTTATCTCTGATTTGAAACTGTTTGTTTTGGGTGCATACCATCTATCCGAATGTGTGCGATTCACCTACTAACATTATATTTCTTTACTCCTTCACTGTCACCCAGGTTGCAATGATCAATCATCGCAAAATACTCTCCACCCGGGCGCCACAAATCTTCACTCCCGTACTCTCTTCCTACCGCCCCTCGCCCCTCCACCCATCCACATCCCCTCCTCATGATCCATCTGCTCCTTCTTCGCCTCCAACCCATTCCTAACCTTATCCTCCCTCTGCACCACCGCCAACGGCAAATCCTTCCCGATCCCAAATAATACAAACAACGCCCACTTCCACCGGAAAGGGTTGATCGCAATGGTAAACACAAACCAGTATATCAACTCCGAGTATGTGAAGAAATCGAATGCCCCACCAGGTGCCCTAGCTTTGATGAACCGCGTCATATCTATCCACTTCTCCATCCACCAGGTCCGCGGCCGCGCCAGCGGATCCACAAGATACATAAGCAAAAACCTCGTGTATATCCCGATATGGTAGTTCCCTACCGTCCCAATTCCATTCACATACGTACAATTGTTTGCGCAGATCTCCGGATGCGCCGGCGGGAAAACCTGCAAGTACCAATTTGGCGGTTCGTACGGCTCCTTGAAACATTCGTCAGGAAGAAAAGATAGGGAAGGCCGTTTGTAGCCTGTGGCTAGGATCACCATGTCGGCTTCTATGAGTTGCTCAACCCCTGGGCCGTTTTTGGGGACCCCTTGCGCGCGTTTCTTGAAGAGAATGCCGGTGCCTGAGGGGGCGAATTCGAGGATGTCGCCCCGAAGCCAGGAGGCTCGGCCGGTACGGACGAGATCAAGGACGTTATCATTTACCATGGGAGTCTCTGTGAAGATGCCTTTTCCGGAGTTCTTGGGTGGAGATATGTCGTATAAATCGCGATAGAAGAAGAGTCGGAGGATGTTCTCGGGAATCCAAGACAGGATTGTTTCGGAGCCGAAAATGTTCAGAGCGAGCAGCGCATCCACGAGTGGATTCCGCGGGATGATCCACTTCTCGGAGCGAGCGAGCACATTGGTAGTTGCGGCTTGCTCATTCGCGACGAATTCCATCGCTTCGACGGCCGAGGCTCCGCCGCCAATTATCGCAACTTTCTTGCCTTTAGCCGTCTTTCCGTCTAAATCGCTCGAATGATAAATCTCCCCCTTGAAGTTCTCCTGTCCCGGGATCCTCGGTATCTTTGGGTCACCACAAGTACCAACCGCAGCTATCACGCCATCGAATCGCCCATTCGAAGGATCGTTGATGATCCAGGAGCCACGGGGATCGCGATAGACGCGCTCTACGGGGGTGTTGAACTTTGTTTTTGATTGGAGGTCGTAGCGTTCCCAAAGGGCGGTGATTTCGGAGACGATTTGCTGACGGGAAGGGTAACCGGCGGACCAGCGTACGGAGGGGTGGAACCGGTACATTATACTGTGGATTTGGAGGCCGGAGGTGTTGTTGACTTTCTGGATTGGAGGGTTAGTACTGGTATATTCGTCTCATTCTTGTGGGAGTAGGCGGTTGGGGGCGAGAACATACGCTCCATATCCCACCCAGATTTTTTCTTGGCCCGGCTTCAAAAATTTGGCAATCGAAGCCATGGCCTACACAATGCGATGCAGCGGATACGCCGGTTAGACCGGCGCCGATGATGGCAATTCTAGGACGAGAGAGGCGGGCGCGCGGAGGCGGTGGGGTGGGGGAGAGGAGGCGATCCAAGACCCATTGGAGGACTTGATAGAGGAAAATAATGGGAGACGATATTAGTGCTTGCAAAGTGGACTGGAATCCCATCGCGAGCGACGAACAGGAAGTTTCCGCGAAAAACTGGTGCTAAGAGGGAGGAATTGGACTAGATGACAGAGGGGATGTGATGCGAGATATTATGCGGTGCTGGCGCACGGACTGTTCGATGTGTTGAGCATTACCCATAGTGATGTCATCACGGTGTTAATAGGCCCAGGAACCCCTTGCAAGATGGGTAACGAAGCTTATTTTAGGTTGACATGTGAAGATACATGTTGGGGCTGCGAACCAGGGTCAAACCGGGAACATTTGAATCTCGTAATCAAGTACATTAAGTTCAAGTAGCATGTGATTGTGCGCTGAGAGCTAGGTTACATACTCTTCGATTGTCTCACGTCTGGGAGTTACCTTGCGAAATGAGAGGAATAATAAGGTTCCGGAAGTGCTTACGAGACCGGTAACAGGCTTTAAACAGAGAGTACATAATTAGTAAGGCTGGTGGCTCGGGTTCGATCAATTCCGGCCAATTCTGATATTTCCGAGCATTGTGGCTGAAGACCCTTGCAGTGGCTGGCACGCTGCAGCATTTTTGAGTGGCTGAGAATGTCGATGTTCGTCGCGAAATCTTCGGCTGTACTGAAAATTGAGGCGGGCAGGTTACCCAAAACATAATGGATTACTTAATTGAAAGCGTAGCTTGGTTCATTGAGGCTCAACGTTGTGCGCACATGATATAGGTTGCCTTAGCCAAGATTTGGTGGGTGGGGTGGTTGCATTGCAAGAGCTCCGCTAGTTACTCTAGTTATTTCCCTCCTTGTCTTGCTCCTCATAGTAAATCTCAATGTTCATTGCACAACCTCTGGACTTCGCTTCCAATCTCAAGGCGTCAATGAACGGCCCGAAGATCTCCTCTCTTGTGAGCCCAAAGTCCTTTCGAAACTTATTCCTATCCATCAAAATAAGTTTTAACGTGAATTTCTCCCTCTTTTCTAGAAGCCGTTTCAATTGAAAATCCTCCTCAATCTTTGCAACAGGGCTTAGTTTATACATAGAGCTGAACCCTTTGCCCCCCTCTTGGCCCGGCTTGCGTTCAATTAAGCTGTGCATGTCGATTCTTAAGACCAGGGTTCGAAGCGCGGGGCACCGCAAAACGAAGTCGTGGATAAAGCCACCTCTAACATGCAGATCTCCCTCTCGGGGGGCGTATTGTTGCAGGGCGTGCAGAAATGCAAGATTTCGAATGCTTTTAAACCCCATCCCTTCGGTCATCCTTCTAAGGAACCGGTAGAAGCTCGTATTGTTAAATGCCATCAAGGCAATGTGTGCCCTCAGACGAACAAGGACCACTTCGTAAAACAGTGATCTGTTCACGAAAGCTAGGCTAGGTAGGAACCGAGCAGGTACAATGCAGAACTCACTCTTAGGAACCTTATCTGGAATGACGATTACCGGAGATCGGTCTACTGTCAAGTACTGAATGATGACCTCTCTGATCTCTAGAGATAAACTCATTAGCCGACTTCGCTCCATATTCGGCCCGGTTTCGTGTCTACGCCCTTTTTTCTTGCGCGCGCTTGCAGGCTTATGTGGGCAATGTTCCCTTAGCTGGGAACGAGCGATATGTGGTACACGGGAGACAGTGGTTATGCGTTTTTTCACAATGAAGTTCCCCTTCTTTTTCTTCTCGCCGACCGGACGGGGGTTGACCTCGGTGTTGTTGGGCATGTTGGAATTGAGTATATTCCCCGTATTAGGAAACTTGAGGTCGGGAAATTTGTCGGGTGTTTGCAAGGTACGCCTTCTCCTTTTGTACCGTGCATGCGCACTTTATAGCCACCCTTGTGCCGTTGAGGTCGTGCATTGTGAATGCACATATATGGAATGTAGAACAACGCACTGCAAGGAGAGGTCTCAATCGCGTATCCGAACCCCATGAATGATTTATTGGTCCCAGGATATAGATGCTGAGTAACATTAGCGCGGATATATGCGAAGCTATAGTCGTTAGCGTCAATACGTGCACATTCCATGGTCCATTGACCAAAAAGCTGGCCACTCAACTAGTAGCTATTCTTATTAGAGACTGTCCACATTTAGATAGATTATACGAGATAAATTGAATCGCAGATCACCTGTATATGTACAAGTAGCTGAGTTTAAAGAATGTGCTTCGTGTTTATATGTTACAGTGAGGGTTTAGAGTGAATCACTGTGAGGGAAAGAAGTGAGAACTGCGGTTGATTGTAAGAGCTCTGTATGAGAGCGGCTTATATAGAATAGAATGAGGCGTAGCAGCCAGGAGCAGTCATGTGATCTGATCTGGTGTGTGAGCTAGCCTGATATTATATGTCGGTCTTCTAGGAGGTACTAAAAGTGCTTGCGATGAGTTTCGTCCTGGGAAAACATCAGAAGTGGGTTGGAATGATGCATGTATCAAAGAAAGTACTGTATCAACTGTTGGTTTAATTTACCAGTTCCTGGTGACACCTTGCGAATTAGCGTAGCGTATACTCTTTCCCCAGCTGCTGAAAATGCGTGAAGCGTGGAGAGAAAACCGAGGCTTTTTAATCAGAGGGAGGAGGGTGAATAGCACTTGAAACTTGAACAACGAAGACTGATCACTGAGCGATTCGATTCGATTCGATTGATGAGTAGTGGAGATGAACGAACTATTCGCACAGGCAGGCCCCTTTTATGCCCATACTCGAAGTACGGTTGTTAAGAAGAGTCATTGTCAAGCTTGGTAGCCGCCAAAGTCATCCACGGTTCATGAGCAGGCTCTTGAGCCGCACACAAACAAAAAAATATTCAGACTGCAGACGCAGTTGACGCGACCGCCAGCCCATCACGTCCAGAAAACAAGTGCGCTGATCATCTATCAAAACTGGCCTTCCATAGTCTACTGTTTTTCTAATAGTCTTATCTTTCTAGCACTTCCATAGCTTCCATCATATCGCTCCATATAACGGACCGATTTTTGAATGCACATCATCGCGCTTCAATACGTAATTACCCAATCTTACTGGTACTCGCCATTTTCCATATCCACCGCCATTGCTAACTGCCCCTCACTTTCCGCCCCCACAAGTTGCACCCCTGCAAACACTGCCACAATTCTACGGTTGCCGTCCTTTCGGAGGCTTCAAACCCACCCCACGATCCAAAACGCCAGCGAGAGCGTACCTAGCAACGCACCAGGCCATGCAAGCCACTCAGTACCGTTGTTCCGCACAGTGTAAATGCGCGCGCGATACTCAGAAAAAGCCATTATCCAAATGGGTTGCACTGCTAGACTACGCGCTTTCCTTTCCCTTCCCAAGCAGCCCATGTTGCTCCATATCAGGGCTTGACACATCTCCCCTTATGGCCCTGCCAGACGACTTGCTCTACCTTATCGTTGAAGCTGTGGACATAAAACAAGACCTTTGCCGTCTTGCCCAGACATGCCGTAGACTCAATGGTATCGCTGAAGCGCAGGTATACAGGAGAGTCGTTATCTGCAAGGATCGACACGCACTGGATCTGCGCTCGGTGTGCTTCGCAAAGCCGGCGCGCTTCGATCATGTTCGAGACTTCTACTTGTGCAATACTTTTCCGGGGCACTTGCCGCGGTCGCTTAGAGGCGACGGTGGTGGCGTTAAAGATAGCGAAAGCGTGCCCGAGTTGCTCAGGAGTATGAAAAAGTTGAGAGTATTGAGTGTGCAGACTTCGACCTGGAGTGATTATATTGAGATGCAGTCGAAGGCGGAGCTTATGGGCATGTTTCGGCGTGCTAACGATATTAACATTTCGGATGCGCCGTTACGATGTTTGACGTCCTGTAAGTACAATAAATGCAGCAGGAAGAGCTGGGATATAAACTGACGAAGGCTCGCGCAGTCACCTTCCACAGCCGAATATACCACAACCTGACTATGTTCCACCCAGTTATAACGTCTCGAACCCTCAAGTACCTCAACATTTCATGCGTTGAGCTCACCGAATTCAACGTATCCCCTTCCCTAGTAAAGTCAACACCGCTGCACACGCTCATTTTAGACGAATCCATCATCCACCCGACCCCGCTAGAGAGACTACTCTCCCTCCCCCGAGCGCTTACGTCGCTATCGCTTCGTGAACGCGTGGGATACGAGAGTGACGGGAGCAACCTCAACCGCAATCCCGCTTCTTTTCTCTCCGCCCTGCATCAACACAGCGATTCACTCGAACATCTCCAGCATATCTGCCTTGGTTTCAACGGCCTTCGACCACAGACTCCGAACACAATTGCTCAAGCATATGACGACCTGCACGCCTACGGTTCAGCCTTCCGCACCACATCCGGACTCTCATCCTTCACCCATCTCAGAACCCTAGAGCTAGATTGGACCTCGATCCTCACCCAAGTCCTCGAATCTGCGCATCATGCACCCCCCGCGCTACACACCTACCGCCTAACCTCGCTCGCGCACGTGTACGAAGAAAATTGGGCGCTCCTCCCCTCGCGCCTCGCTGCGGTCGTATCAGCAACACGCCTCCAAAATCTCGAACTGCATCTGCTACCCTACATCACCGACCTCTACGCCTTACACCCCACCGACCGGCCCTTAGACTCCGTCGTGCAGTTCGCTCGTACCGTAAAGCACTGTGGCGTCAAAACATCGCTATTTCTCTACGCGTCCCACTGGGTGTCCCGAAACCCAGATTGCAGGGTTATCTTTGACAGTGAGGTGTTTTGGGGAGAGGAAGCATTGTTCGAGGAGATGCGTAGAGAAGAGAGCGTGAAGGATGGGGATGGGGACGGTGCGAGGTACTGGGAGCATTGTTTGCGCCGGGCGGGCTTTGAACCTTGGCCTATCCGAGAGCTATCACCTTGGGGATAGCTTCTGCCCATTGCGCATCGGTGAGTAGGGAGAAACTGTTACGATTGCAAGGAGGAATTTGCAAAGAGCGAAACGGCTCTTAAAACTATTCCTCTACTATATCCAATTGCTATACTAAAGAAGCTCATTTTCATTAGTTATCACATCAACTAAATACCGAACCTCTTCACACTCAAACACCTATTCATACTTCTTTATACTCGGAAGAGCTACAAATTCCTCATTCCGGACGAGAAATGAACATGTAACCGAGGAAGTCGAGTGAAGTTTGAGAACATTCAATTTCCTATGCTATTTTGTATTCATTTTCGGGTGCAGTACCCTTGGTCTCAGATTCAAATCCTCACAACCTCGCCTTCTCCACTCCAGCCGTGCTCCTGACATCGAACCGATCCAAGTTCATGACCTTATCCCATGCAGCTATGAAGTCCTTTTTGAATTTCTCCTGCGCATCGCTCGCGCCGTACACCTCCGCAATAGCCCTCAGCTCGGGGTGGTGGCCGAAGATCAAATCATGTCGGGTGGCTGTCCACTTCTTCTCGCCACTCTTGCGGTCTACGCCATTGAAGAGCTCGCTGCTGTTATCCGTGGGTTTCCACTCTGTGCTCATGTCGAGAAGGTTGACAAAGAAGTCGTTGGAAAGCTTTCCAGGCTCTTTGGTAAAGACACCCTTATTGGAGCCGTCCCAGTTGGCGTTCAGCACGCGAAGACCACCAACGAGGGCGGTCATTTGCGGTGCAGAGAGGGTGAGGAGATGCGCCTTGTCGACAAGGAACTGCTCGGAGCGGACGCGGGAGGTGCCGGCTCCGTAGTTGCGGAAGCCGTCGACGATGGGTTCAAGGTGCTCGAACGACTTGATATCGGTCTGCTCTTGCGAAGCGTCAGTCCGACCGGGCGTGAAGGGAACGGGGAGGCCGGAGGCCTTCTCGACTGCAGCGACACCGCCGAGGACGATGAGATCGGCGAGAGAGACCTTCTTGCCGCCGGGAGCCGAGCCATTAAATTTCTTCTGTACGTTCTCGAGAGCGCTCAAGACGGACTTGAGGTCTGTCCCGTTGTTGGCCTTCCAGTTGATCTGGGGCTCGAGGCGGATGCGGGCACCGTTGGCGCCACCACGCTTGTCGCTTCCCCGGAAGGTGGACGCTGACGCCCAAGCAGCACGGATGAAATTGGCGGGATCGACACCGGTGGCGAGGATCTCCTTCTTCAGCTCGGTGATGTCCGAGTCGTTGATGATGGGGTGGTCGGCGGATGGCACGGGGTCCTCCCACAGAAGTATCTCCTTGGGAATCTCAGGGCCGAGCCAACGTGACCGCGGGCCCATGTCGCGATGCAGCAGCTTAAACCAGGCGCGAACGAAGTTATCGCGGAGCTCCTCGGGGTGTTCCAACCACCGGCGGGTGATCTTCTCGTATGCGGGGTCGAAGCGCATGGCCAAATCGCTCGTCAGCATCCGCGGTTTGTGCTTCTTGTTCTTGTCGTAGGCGTCCGGAATGATCAAGTCGTCGGTCTTGGCCACCCACTGGTTGGCGCCTGCGGGGCTCTTGGTGAGCTCCCACTCATACCGGTAGAGGTACTCGAGGTACTTGTTGCTCCACTTGGTGGGCTCCGACGTCCAGATGACCTCGAGACCGGATGTGATGGTATCGGGGCCTTTGCCACTGCCGTGCTTGTTCATCCAGCCGAAGCCTTGGTTCTGGATGGGGGCAGCCGCGGGCTCCTCGGCAACGTTTTCCGAAGGGGCGGCGCCGTGCGTCTTGCCGAAAGTGTGCCCGCCCACAATGAGGGCGGCAGTCTCTACGTCGTCCATGGCCATGCGGTGAAAGGTGGTGCGGATGTCGCGGGCAGAGGCCACGGGGTCGGGGATGCCGTCCGGGCCTTCGGGGTTCACGTAGATGAGACCCATGTGTGCGGCAGCCAGGGGCTGTTCGAGTTCGCGGGAGTGGATGTCTTTGTGGCCTTTCTTAGGCCCCTCATCAGCGTCCACAACACCGGCGCCGGCGCCTGCCGGGCCTTCGCGGCCGGACTCGTAGCGGACGTCGTTGCCCAGCCATGTGGTCTCGCCGCCCCAGTATACCGACTCGTCGGCTTCGTATGTGTCGGCACGGCCACCAGCGAAGCCAAAGGTCGGGCAGCCCATGGACTCGAGGGCGACGTTGCCGGTGAGCAGCATCAGGTCGGCCCACGAAATCTTGCTGCCGTACTTCTGCTTGATGGGCCACAGCAGGCGGCGGGCCTTGTCGAGCGAGACGTTGTCGGGCCAGCTGTTGAGGGGCGCGAAGCGCTGCTGGCCGTCGCCGCCGCCGCCCCGGCCGTCGGTGACACGGTAGGTGCCGGCGCTGTGCCAGGCCATGCGAATGAACAGGCCGCCGTAGTGGCCAAAGTCGGCGGGCCACCACTCCTGCGAGTCGGTCATCAGGGCGGTGAGGTCCTTCTTGAGGGCGTCGTAGTCGAGGCTCTTGAAGGCGGCGCCATATTCGAAGTCTTTGTCCTGCGGATTGGTGACGCCCGTGTGCTGGCGCAGGATGTTCAGCTTGAGGTCATTGGGCCACCAGTCGCGGTTGCGGGTGCCGCCGCCGGCGATGTTGCTCTTCCTCACAGGGCACTCGGCAGCAGGCATAGTGGTAGACGAATGGGGGGCTCGTGAAGGGAGGTTTCGCGTAGATTGGAGCTTCGTGGGAGAATGCTGGGCTCCTTCAACGTCGGTGAGGGATGAGGAGGGGCAGCGCATAAGTACCCCGCCGCGGTGCCTCGTATTGGTAAGCCCCGCAGCGGATCGGCATCTGGCCCCGGTCTGTCGTCGCGCCGTTGTCCACACGCCACGCCGAGGCCGCCGCTTTCACGCCTGCCCCGCATCGCACGACGCGTTTCGGGCAGTTTATCCCACCTTGCTCGCTCGCTCTGCCGTAATCACGAGCGCCTGGTTGGCGAGACCCCATGCTTATGAAACGTGGCCCCTAGTTAGACGTTGCTCCCTCAGAATCCCTCAGAATCGCCGTTGCTATGCGCTGCACGATGACGAAGCCTCAACATGCGCTATGTGATTGGCCAATCGCCAACCCCATCAGCTGTTGATGGCCTGTCCCTCCTATATCTTAGCGGATCCGCAGCGGCTGCATTTCATTCCGTCGCCGGCCTTCGCTTTCCAGATTGAAGCCACTCGGAGACTGGAAGCTTCTCGCTAGGGCTTTGCCTCCATATGCTACTAGAAACGTCGCAGTTTTCGCCTTGCGCCTCCGTTGGGAGGGGTCACAGATACGCCACGCCACAGTCCGCCGAACACGCATGCCGAACGTGCTACTATCCGCCACCGTAGTAAAGAATCCTCGTGGAGCAGGAAATCCGTTTCGACTTGTGGCGGACGGACTTCCTTATGCAAACGCGCATGTGGTCGAAACGACGTCACGTGTTTCTCGCCTATTAGATGTGGCTTGAGTGATGTGGCGTAATCCACGTGGCGTCCAACACCAAAACACCACGACCAACACCACGTTGCACAAACACCGTGCTCTAGAAATATGGTACGCACGCACAGGTTCGATGCTTCACAATGCTTCGGTGTACAGCCCACATGCATGTAAATTCCACAGTACGAAGGTTTGTTTAGATGGTTCGGGGTTTGGGAGAGGATGTCTCAAACATTTGTTGACTCGGTGTCCATACTAGGCGATACAATCATAAATTGAGTTGCTAATCTAAGGAACACGGACTAAGTAGAATGAATGGAGTGAAGAAGGCGGACGTGATATGTAGCATTAGGAGCGGGAACTTGAGCGGTGTAGAGAGGTTAAATAAAATAAATGATATCAATGCTCGGAGTAAGGCCGATGTCAACGGTTGCTTGCGGTGCTGCAGAACGGAACAACATATCAATATAGTAGACATCAGATACATACAATAAGATTTTCGGGGGTGAGAATAAGGGCTATCTCCCTTCAGCTCAGGTTACGCTCTCCTGATGAAGATACTTGTCTTTCAAGGATTCTTCGCAAAGGCGTGTTACTCCTCTTAATGGGTACCGAGATTGGTTCTGAGGTTTCAAGCTTAACGTGCACCTCATTTGTCCATTGTGCAGTTCGTTGCTCGCGGCTGTCTGAAGTCGAATCGGCTTCGCTCGGTTCCATGGATAACACCGAGTCGGCACGGCTATTCGGGTTCTTTTCAGCTGTTGGGACTGACGCTTCGAGCTCATTTGCCGTGCTGTTCTTCGATCCTTGATCGATGAAGTTGTAGTCCGCTAGCACTAGATTAGCATGTCTTCCACTTTACATATGTAGGCTGTTCGACTCACGTCTCATCCCAAGGACCTGTTGCGATAATATACGCCGGAGTGGCGTGTTGTTATAACGTCTTTTGAGTGCCACCAACCTTTCCTCTTCATCCTTCACCTTCTTTTCCTCTCTTGCAAGTCGCCGAATGCGATCATCGCGGCTCTCGCTAGCCGGATCAAAGTACGCTAGTCACCTTCGTCAGCATTTGTGTACGGATTACATAGATTTGCTTACGCCTTTCCCCAACGACAGAAAGCCTCGTGCTAGTCCGCTCACTAGCATAGGTGCTCGGTTCGGCTCTATACGCAGTGCATCGATTATCCCATATAACGACGCATCCAGGCTCCCAGTTCCAGCGCACACTATGCTGAGCTTCTGAGCGGATGTGGTGGTCTAGGAACTCGAGAAGGTTGTCTAAACCGTTCAATTAGTTTGTCTCCGCCAATTTTTACGAAAAATACCAACCGGATTCTTTCTTCTTGAGTTCTGTGAAGCCCGTGACTGAGCCGGGAGTGATATTTAGCGCTTTCAGACCTGTGACTGGATGCGTTCGAACGGCTGGATGGTGGCTAACCACCTGTGCGTTCTCATTCTGCGACGAATGGATCGCATGTAGTCCCTCTAGAAAGCCTTTCATATGCGCACTGAGCTCATCGTAGAGACCATACTGCGAGACCCATGCAGCGTCTCCTCCAAACTCGGGCGTATCTTCCACATTCAGAAACGAGTAGCTCGGTGGATAACTCTCATAGCTCGCATCAGCATGCCACTCGTTATGTTGCTCCAAACCCGGCTTTTCCGAGGCGCAAACGTATTTGCTCGTGATGGACCCCTTATAGATCTTGCCTAGCTGTTTGAACACACGAACCTGCTCGTCCGGATGGAAGTGCTGCTTGCGGAGGAAGACAACACCGCGCTCGGCAACAAGCAGCGCTAACTGATTGAGTTGTTCGTACGAAAGATTGGTGAATTGGATTCCCGAGAGAACCGTGCCGATAGAGTCGGAGAGGTCGGAACGTGTTGCGACGGACAACAGCTCCTTCTTCTCAGGGTCTGCCAATAGCGCCCAGTCTTCCTCAGAAACGGCATCCTGTGCTAGCTGCGGGATACAGCCCTCAATATCGAGCTTGATGGTGGCCTGGATGGTAACGGGAATCGTGGTGTTTGGTGCGATGTTCAAACGCTGTTGCGAGAGTGGGGCCATGCCGATATCGCCGTGCTGGAGGTCGTTCTGCCGTGCTAAAAATTACGTTATGCTCCCTACAATCCACTCTCCACAATTCCTTGTAATAGTTTCGCGTTATTTCGCCCAAAGGTATTTTGTGGTATGTATCCTAGAACATCGACAGAGTGCCGTACTCACAATCCGTGTTAAGAAGATGCGCGAAAGTACGATTCCACGCAGAGGATAATAAAAATGCCGACCTCGCATTCTAGCTCGATGGCGCCATCGAAAGAGTGCGCCGCGTCCGCTATGATAGGTGCTCGGCGTCAGGGTAAACGCATCTCCGCACTTCTCCGCGTCTCCCCGCTACCAAGACCATGGACAACACTTCATTAGCACTTCGGCACGGGTGCCTAATCTGACTACATAATCACTCGACCTCGAAGTCACGATGCTGGGTATACACAGCTAAATCTATCTGGAGAGGCAGTGAGAAGATTCTCATAGGTGGAGAACTTCCCAACTTTAACGCTAACTATGCCGCGAGTCATGCAAAGCAATTCTTACCTTTCTACAATATTGACTAAACAGTCGGTCATGAATCTTTCAGAGTGCATACATCTGTTTTGGTCGTCATAGCAAGCGGCAACTGTTCGTTCGTTACCCGGCAGCATCTACGACTCCTAAACCGTGTTTAGGTCAAAGGTTCCGCGATGCGGTCTACCAAGTATATGCTTGTTCTGCAAACTTGTTAATACTGCGGTAACTCCGACTAGAGGGTTAAGAAAGGGTGATGAAGACACTACCTCGCAAGCTGGTATCATAGGGCTAGTCATACAGGTCACGACAAGCTACTAAGAGATCGACGGTATGGTGCCATTCTAGATATTGCCATCCATGCGCAATCAAGACTTTCACGTCATCCAATTTTTGCCAAACAATGAGTGCAGAAATAAGCCAAAACAAACTAACACTAACTACATAGACTGACCGGCCTAAACTCAAGGACTCGAATCCGGATCTCATGAGCCTTGCGACCAGGTCGTCATCCTGCGCTAACCGGTCCATACGTCTGGTTTAGGGTCGATATACTTGCTAAGATCCATGTTCCCATCGACATCTAGTGGGAAGTTACCCGTTTCCGGATCATGGAACCAGATGCCTACGACATTTTCAGCGCCGTCATTGAGTCACATTCGCAGGTAATACTCACTAGGGTCTTCCTCCGAATATGCGCCCGGAAACTTGATGAATTTATCCGGCTTTCCGCCTCCATTGCCTTTGATATCGACATGAGCACAACTAACGTACCATTGGCTATTTCCCTTTCGGTAATCCACCATCCAGTGCTCAATACGCATCAAATATTTCCCTGGCGGTGTCATTGCTGGGACGGTAAAGTTCATTGCCACCTCACCCAACAATGAGAACTTGTTGTCCTTCACTCCCGCGTATGCGATCTTGAAGAAGTCGCCTTTGCCGTCATAGTCGGCTAGATCACTCACACCTTCGGGAAGCTTGGATAGAAATACTTGACCCGGCCCTATGTGAAAAATGGTAGGCTGATACGTGTCGCCCTCGGTGTACGGGCCTGAGAGGCGGAAACTGACGTCGTCGCCCGCAAGAATGGTTGCTGTTTCGATGGAAGGGTTTCGGATGGGGAATGCGGCACGTCCGCAGACAAGATCTGGACTTGATAGGCCGTCTATGAGTGGAAACCCCTTTCCGAACAATTCGGGATGGCCGTTCGGGTTTGCAGCGACATCGCGGATGTACTGGAAATCCGTCGACAGGGTATTATTCACGATGAGCCGGCTAAAAATATCTTGCAAGAAGCGTTAGTAGCAAGAACTGAAGTGTGCGCAAGATAATTACGTACAATGAGCACTCGCGCGTTGCGCAAGAAGCACAGTGAAGAGAGTGAACCCGGAATGCTTCATCGTGGCGTTAGCTCTGATGACGATCCTCCCGATCTTTACAACGCAGACATCTCCCTCAACAGCTCTTATACAAATTCGTTTATTAAGTGCAGCCCAATCTCGTAACGCATCTGCAGACTTAGATTGCGGTGCAGCCTGACAATCGTTTTGTTCTTTGTCGACGGGGCGACCATTTACTACCGTGCGACAACTGCACGCCGCCATGCGGGAAGCTGCTCGTGATCATCACTCTGCCTATTTCCTGTCTGCATGGAGACGTGTGGTCAGAACACGCCCAATAGCTTTTATTTCTTTGAGTGGATATATTACTGTCGCCGGGTCTGCCGGGACGGATAGATGAAGTGAGGCGCAGCTGATGTATAAGGGCTAAATGGAAGTTCGGAGCCAACAACTAAGTCCGATCCATCCGGGAGCGATGTCCACAACGGGACATGCTAGATCTTTTGGTTAAGCAACAAAATGGGAAAAATACTATCTAGATCTAAGGGGCCGATGCTTCGGGTTTGAAGATTGCGATTTTGGGAGCGGGCTGTATCTCCGAACGCGTTCATCGTTGCCGGCGATTCGGATCGTGTGGCACGGAACTGCCTAAATTATCCTACGCCACTTTTCCCTTATCGACGCTCGCGACAACATTTACAAATATCGAATTGAAGTTAAGGTAGCCCGCATCCCGAGTATCCGACGTTAAAAATAGCCCATCAGTCGTCCCTTCAAGCTGTTTGACCACAGCATCCATAGCGCTTTCCGGAAGCGAGTACATAATCACTGCAACCTTGGAGGGATTCGCGCTCTCCGCTTTCAATGCATTATGGCCCGTGTCGGGGTTCCACTCACTACACGATTCTTCGAATTCAACCGAGATAGCGGAGAGGTCGGTGTACGATGAAACGGTTCCAGGGTTGTGCACTCTCGTAATCAACATGGTGGCTTGAATAACCTAGCAGTGCTCAACGTACCGACCAGTTTTCCAGCGAATCCAGCTTCATCCTTTACTGCGTGGCGCGTTGTGTTCAAGTAGTCGTACGAAGCGGCATCATTTTCGTTCAGTGTCTCGTCGAAGAAATTACCATCATGACCCAACGCCGGATCGTTCGCCTTCGCGGCCCACGCTGCGTAGGTGTCGATCTCTGTTAGCACGCTATATAGCTCATCCTGCGCATAGCCTGTCTTAACTTATCCAATCATGTCGCACATTGTCGTACGCGTTGAGCTTCGGTACCTCGGCGAGAAAGGCTTCGTCTCGTCTGGAAGCTCACCGGAGCCAAGGCCAGAATTTGGACTCGCAATAAAGGTGGAGTTTACGTCTGGATGCGCTTTCACCCCAGAGAAGCATTTAGCTGAAGATCCGTATGAAATGCTGAGATCCTGGTCATACGCAGAAGAGAGGGGGCTCCCAGGCTCCATTCTCGGGCCACAGGTATAGTGGAAGAAGTATTGACATTGCTCGAGTTTTTGCAAGCACTGGGCCCTAGTCCTCTTGTGTGGAATTACTCTTACAAAAACTGGAGAATAGTTGGATCGCGACTATATTGACGACTACAGCGGTGCGCTTCCTATATGCGGCTTATGCGCCGAAATTAGAGATTCCTTACTCGCGACTTCAAACACTAGAACCTCGAAACATCGGGATCAGCTACTACGGAGACGAACGCACGCTGGGTTGCCCGTCCTGCAAGCCCAAAATACAATTCTAGTGAACCAACCAGGGACTGGTACAATATTTTAAATTTTCTCATTGGCCGATTCACCATAGCGCTTCTCGTACGAGGCTTCTTTAATTCCGAAATATTCGCACCAGACCAACATGCGATGTGCCGTATCAGAGTACGCTCTGCATGCGTTGATTTAGCTGTGGCTGACAACAGCTTGATTTTGCGAGAAGATACACTTCACAGTAGATGCGATCGCTTCTTGTCATTTTTCCATTGCTTAAATATCATATTACTTCGCTGGAATCGATGGTAGATGGCAAGAAGCGGATCTACTCTGTACTCTATGAAGCATGCGCACTATTAGCCCACAACCTCTCCGTAAGTGAGCTCTGTACAGTAGCTAATAGATACAATATCATATTAGCTCGTCAATTACTAGCAATCAGTAGTGCTGTAGCACGCGCAAAAGCAGGCAAACGCCGCGCTTGGGCTAGTCCTCTGGCGACCCAACAAACTGCCGTGCAACCGTCCTAGTCCTTGCGAGAAAAATAAACATCTTCATCCCCAATTCTCATTCTAGCTATGCATATAGAAGTTTTCTCAAAACTCAGTCATATTTAACTCCCATTTGGGCCAAATGCAGAGTTGCGCCGCCTTGCTCTACCACGATAACCAAATTATGATCGGCATGCGAAAATGTAACCAAAAGTCTCGCATCACTCGAGTCATTCCTCATCATGTGGAAAGTCTAGTTTAAACCCACCCACACAGGCCCTCTGAAATAAGCCTTGTGGGTCATACTTACTGCTCACTTCCCGTAGAAAGCTGAAACTTTCCTCCCCATAGCTTTCGAAGGGCTTCTGCCACCCCCCGCAGTAATTAATGTAACGATAGCGATGTCCCGTACCCTTATCCGCGGCAAGTTTATCGATTTGTTCTACCGCTTCCCTGGTGATCTTCTCCGCCATGTGATCATCACGTTGCTCCGCCCAGTTAACCGTAAAGGTGACAAGAGCCAGTGCTTGATTGCCACCATGTTGTAAGCCAAGCGGATTCGCACCACCCTTTTGAGCCCAGTGTGGGAAGAAGGGTTGCAGGACGAGGGTCCAAGACATGGCTTTTATGTTTGCGCGTTTGATGGTGTCGACGGCGTTAGAGTACGTCGCGTGTATGGCATCCAGGGTTGCTTTATCGTTCTTGATCGTCGTTGTGCCGAAGACCTGGCGTCGGCCTGGTGGGTTCAGTGCATTCATCTCGTCACAAGCGCTGGTTAGCGTGCGCACTTTGCACGTGCTCCATAGCCGCCACAGCGACTTGAATGGCGACTGGTCCCAGTATTTGGGCCAATTTTTGGGATTTGGGGGACTCGACGTGTACACGAGATTCACGGATACGGCCTGAATACGGAGTTGGTGGAGATAGGTGAAGCAGACGATGGGACCGGAGGCATGTGGATCATAACTTTGGGCAGTAGTATCAGGTGTAGCCCTGTTGACGGAGTCGTAGAATGCAGAAAGCACGTTAGCTGTTTGGCTGGTGGTCATATACAAAAATCCGCTCCAGATGTTGGACGACGGAAACGTGCGCAACGTGACGCGCGTCACAATGCCGAAGTTGTTTCCACCGCCCTTCAGCGCGCAAAAGAGAGCCTGATTGCTGGTCTCGGATGCTGTGATGATGGAGCCATCGGCTAGCACGATCTCGTAGCCTAGTGCGTTGGAGCACACGAAGCCGAAGCGGGGTGAAAAGAAGGAAATGCCGCCTCCGAGGATGAGGCCGCCAACGCCTACGGCGGAATTCCTTCCCCCTGCTACTGCGAGCTTTTTGGCATCCAACTCTTCACAAACTTTGCCCCATCGAGCGCCTGTTCCAACAATAACGCTTTTCCCGTCTTTGCAAGGCGTCACTTGGCAGAAAAGGCTCATGTCGATCAAAGCACCGTCCTCGATGCTAGCTGCACGCGCAACGGGGGAATGACCACCACTCCTCACGGCGAAGATGCCAGCCGCGTGACGAGCATCTTCGCCATTTTCCTTGACGCCTTGTTGTTCCCTTCGGTAATTGTACTCGCGGGCAAGGACGCGGACTGCGGTGCTGAGCTGCTCGACGTTTTGCGGCCGGATCACACATGCAGGCAATACTTGACACTCCTGCTTCGCCCAGTAAGCATTTATCGATGCGTTGAATGCGGCGTCGTGCGGATAGATGATAATGCCTGGTAAGGCGTCTGAGAGACTTTTCTCAAGTCGCATGGCGGCTTCTGACGAGCGGCGCAGCAGCTCGGGCTTGCTCGCCTTTTCGAGCACTGCGGTACGTGGGGAGCGAACGAAGCGCATGGCGAAGAGCAAGACGAAGGGCAGAAGCACGAGGAAGGCGGTAGCTATGCTTGAGAGATAGATTCTGATTGGCATCATGTATCGTTGATCGGATTCAGAGGCACGGTAGATGCGTGAGGGTGAGACTGCAATGTTGCATTGATGTGGCAACGGCCATGTCGCTAGCCTTCCCCGGCCTCCATCCCGGGCGTCCGGTCCCGCCTCTCGCCAGTATCCCAACATATTAACACCAGTATACCATGGAATTGTCGCTCAAGGTGGGTTAAGAATATTTCCATAGCACCAGTACTGGCCAGGTGGTGTTTCCTTTATGGTGCATGACCTGTACAAGAGCTCTCTAAGAAGTGGATTTTCGTATAGATAAATTCGAGTTGTTAATATAGAAGCTATTAGAATAAACGCTAAGAATTATTTTTTTGTTTGGATTTGTATAGTGGGAGCTCTTTTGTGAGGTCCGCACGAAACAGAGTAGAGGTGCTATACTCACACCTTATACACGATAATAGAGCTGCAGAGCTGTGCATAGTACTCTCGATCGTGAGTTACCGACTAAGTGATGTCCATTCCGCTACTATATGTGTAAAGGGCCATGCATCGCAGGTAAGAAATCATGATACATATTGATACTATACCAAGAAGGGTCCACATGTGTATAATATGAATGTATCTTGGTCGGTAGTGGCGTCTAATTCTGCACTAGGACTTCTCTTCTTAAGAAGATCTTGCCTCCTCTTTAGTCTGACTCTTTGTCTCCAAACCGTATTCTGTCTCAAGCTCTTCTCTCAGCTTCACGCTCCGTTCAAGGGAAACAGCAAACATGCTAAACAGACTTATTCCCAAACACACCCACCAGTTAGCCTTGAAGCTCTTCACGTACACCGCAAGGACCTCGTCCCAGACTTAAGACCCAATCGAATCCTCTAAAGAATGCGCCTCGCTTGCGAAGGCATATGCGCCCCCTCCGCTCAATTGCGATCGTATACCCCGGTCGGATATACTCGAAAGGTCGTGATCGAAAACCGAATTAAAGATAATACCTGGAATGGTGACTCCCCAAATATAGCCAAATGTTCGAATGAAGCTATACGCGGCAGAGGACGATGCCACGTAGGCTTCGGGCAGCGGAGCCATGAGTGCAGGCAGTAGGATTGACATAATCATTCCCATTCCCGCACTGGAAATCAGCTCAAACCACACGTATGTGACCTTCTTTGTGTCGGGCCCTAGCAGCGTGAAGAGGCCAAATGCGATAGACGCTATGCCAAACGCGACCGCATGAAGAATCTTGTACTTTCCGAATTTGCTAAGGAGAGTGCCGCCAACAACAGCGGATACCAAGGACCCTATTGCAAAGGGAAGGAAGAAGGTACCTTACTGGAGAACTGTCGTGCGCTGGACGGCCTGGAAGTATACGGGGAGCAAGTAAGAGAGGGCCTGTATCTGAATTGAAGAGGTGAAGGTTAGGAAGAATGCCGTCGCAGAGGTGCGATTACTGAATAAGCTTGGCGGCACGCTGGGATTTCTGCGGTTCCATTATTAGCATGGTTCGATAAGCCTTCCTGCATGGGCGATACTAACTTGACGAACGACTGCTGAATGTGGAAGCAAATCCATCCGATCGCTCCCAGCGCGAGAGGTACAATAATTCGCCAAGATGACCACGAACGCCGAGTTCCGCCTTCTACCAGTCCAAAGAGGAGGGAGATCATACTAGGTGCGAACAAGAGGGTTCCAACAGTATCTAGTCGTCGGGTACGAGTGAGAAACCCCGCATCTTTCGCCTCAACGACGCCCGTCCTGACGCGCATGAATAGCAATAAGCCCCCAAGAGCTAAGCCGCAGAAAGGGATGTTCATGTAGAAGATCCAACGCCAATTGGCTTGCGCGGTAGCTCCTCCCACTGGTGGACCCATAGCGGCGGCGACACCAGACCATGAAAACATCAGTCCCAAGTACTTGCCCCTTTCGCGTAAGGGAACGAGGTGGCAGCACACTATTTCAAGCAAGACGTAGATACCGCCTGCACCGGCACCTTGAATAGTGCGACCTGCTATGAGCATTCCGAAGATATTGTCAATTTTTGGGAGCGGATTGCGAACGATAAATTGAGTTCTTACCTAGATTACGAGCGCCACCTGCAAGCCCGCTGCCCAGCGCAAATCCGACTACTGAGGACACTAGTGGGATACGTCGACCAAATATGTCCGCTAGTTGGCCAAAAAGCGGCTGCAAAACGCATGATGCCACCACGAAGGAGTTCGCAATCCATACGTACTGGCGGGCTCCGCCAATCTCATTCGTGATACTCGGTAGAGCGGTCGTTATAACGGCGACGTCTAAAGCTGATATAAAGGCTAACAGGCAGAGGCATACAAAAGTTCCCCAGAAGCGTATGTCGCGCAGAGGTCCGGATGGTTTTGCGGTTGTCGTAATGGTTGATACAACTGGTGCATCTGGCGTGAGCTCTGTGATCATGGTGAACGCGCGAAAACGATCCTTATAAGACAAAAAGTGGTTGGCTGGAAGAGAGAGCCAAAAGGCGAGTGGAAGAAGCTATTTTGATATCACAACTCGTCGCAAAGCAAAACGCTGCAGACTCGCGATGAAGGGAGATGCGGCACGGGGACGATGGACCAAGAGCACCATCTAGATGCCTTGTTGGGCTATGCTGCGCCGCGACTAAACGGTTCTGCCTAAGTCCATTGCGGCACGGTTTTCGAAGCCCATTCTGCGCGCGGGGGCATGCCCGGACCTTTCGCATCATCAAACTTCTTGTTCAGAGATTTATCCGCGATAATCTTCATAGAAAGCAGGCCTCAAAGTTTTGCACCTTAATCTCAAACGCCCACATTATCTTCAACATGACAACTTCTCAAGTCATTGAAGCTCTGAAGAAATCGTTTCCGGGCGATCGATTGTCGGTTTGCGGTACTGAAGAGTTTGCAAAGATCAACAAATCCTATCTGTCACTACTCCAAAGTGACCTCGAACCTGCCGCCATCTTCCTCCCAAAAGACAAGAACGAGGTCGCCAGATTTGTGCAATTTATCCAGCCGTTTGCTCTCAATGGCGATGTCCAATTTGCGGTCCGCGGAGCTGGCCAGCAGCCCGTGCCTGGCTGTTCAAACATCTCGGACAACGGAATCACCGTCGACTTGCGGCTTTTCAAGGGCATTGAAATCAAGAACGGAGTGGTATCCGTTGGAGCCGGAGAGCGCTGGGGTCCAGTCTATGAGAAGCTCACCGAGAAAGGCCTCGGGGTTACGGGAAGTCGGTCTGCCCTAGGCGGTATTGGAGGTCTTGCATTATCAGGTACGACAATGTGCTTCTTTTGAACGTGCCTCGATTTGTGCATACTTCCGCATCTGGCTTTGCTCACTCGTGGTCTAGGAGGACTGTCATTCTTCTCCTCGCGAGAAGGCTTCATCTGCGACAATGTCGTAAACTACGAAATTGTCGTAGCCAGTGGAGATATTATCAACGCAAATGCACACGAAAACTCGGATCTATGGCGAGCATTGCGCGGCGGAGGAAACAACTTCGGAATCGTGACGCGCTATGATCTCAGAACCTTCGAACAAGGACCATTTTGGGGTGGCGCTGTGTTTTACTTCCCTCCCAGTTTTCCAGGGCAGATCCAGGCATATTGTGACGAACTAAACAAGCCAGACAACAGCGACGAGACGCACATCATGGTCAGTCAAGGATATAGCGGTGTGTTTGCTGATCTTGGTGGGCATTTCTGCATGAATCAGCTCTACTACACGCGTGAGGTGGAAAAGCCGGCGGTTCTGCAGCCGTTCGTGAGCGTCCAGCCGCAGATTGACCCGATGAATTCGATGCGTATGTTGAACTTAAAAGAGGCTGCAAACGAACAAGCACAGCAGTCATCGGATGCTGTGAGGTAAGGCTTAATTCACCAGAAAGCTCTACACAAAAGATATATTAACGTATCCAGGTGTGCCTACATGAACACTACCGTCAAAGCCGACGCTGCTACGCTGATTGCAGCCTCCGAGATCTTCACGGCTGCCTTTCAGCCCCTCAAGAGTCTGGAAGGCCTCACATGCGCTTTCACCCTGCAAGCATACCCAGTGTCTTTGCTGAAGAAGTGTGATAATAGCCTGGGGCTGGATGAATCGAGTGGACCCCTCATGTCCATCTTGCTTCTGAACTGGTGGAAGAACAAGGATGACGATGAACGCATCATTCAGACTTTCAGGAAGGTTTTGGATCAGATTGACGAAGAAGCTGTGACGCGGGGTACCTCTGTCTCTTTCAAGTACATGAACTATGCATACAATTTCCAGGATCCCATCGCTTCCTATGGGACGGAGATCCGCAAGAAGCTGAGGGAAGTCAGTGCGGCATACGATCCGAACGGTCTATTTCAGAAGGAAGTTCCAGGGGGGTTCAAGATTTTGTGAGCAATGACATAAAACTTTTGCGTAGCAGTACATGATAGAATCATGAGACCACTGTATTCCACGCCGGTGTCAAGCCGCTGACGAAAATGTGTATGGTGATTGTTAAAATAAAGGACAGTTTTTGTCCGCGAAACATTGAACCTTCTGGGAATAACACAACTAGGGCCGAACTTGACTTTTGCCATGTCTTGTGAATGATTACTGCCTTGCTTATGTCGGGAACCCTTGCCAACATCACATGCGCATGTGACCATGCTCAAGAACCTTGGATGCTCCTGGAATGTTCCTGGGATGCATAGTGCATCATATCTCCGCGGGGCCCATCACCATTCATATCCCGTTCCGGAGTTGGAAGGTGGTACACGCAGTTTTCATTTATAGTCAACACGGCGTACCGAATGGACCAATCGACCGTCTCGCATGCTTTCATCTGCATTGTTGCGGCGGAGCATGCATGCCCGGAGTCTTGGAGTCTTGGATCCGGCTGCAAACTGTAACCTTCCAAGACTTAAGGCCACTAGGTTACAGTTCCACGACATGAACAGATTGCTGTCACCAAGGATAGACGAAATCTTCGAATCAACGAAGAATCACCCCAAATCTACAATACCCAAAATACTTTCAACAACTACCTTCAAACTTCCGCGCAGTATCTTTTCCGAAATGGCTGGTCTGGGACATGTAGCCGTTGCATTATTTGTTCTGCTCTTTTTTCGCGTATGGGGGCGACATGTTTCTCGAATACGCCAAAATTCACGTGTTTGGAGAATGCAGCCAGTCGTAGGACTTAACAGTTGGGAGTCAAATTGGTTATGGGCAAGACTAAAATCCGTTCATAGTACATGGTTGAGGACGCGCGAAGGATACACCATGGCAAGTTCTCCTGCTAATACTCTTGTCGCCTTACTAATACGTTCCTAGTATTGCAAACTCAATAGGCCCTTCATCATCCCAACTTTAGATTCCGGACCGACTGTAGTCCTCCCAAGGCAGCAGATCAGAGCGGTCTATGGTCTTCCTGAACGTGTTCTAGATGTACACCGAGTACAAGACGAAACTATGCAGATCCGATGGGTCTTCCCCGACCGATATCTTCAACGTTGTCCGTAATCAACTCACACAAAACATTTCAAATGTCACATCCCGAGTTATCACTGAGATTCAATTTGGCTTCACGCGAAGCTGGGGCTGCGACTGCGAATGGAAGGATGTACGAGTATGGACGTCTGCGCTACGCATTGTTGGGGGAGCGGCAAACGGAGCTTTCTGCGGACCACCATTTTGTATGTTGCAACTTCTGCTTTCCTCTGAGCATGCATTTATTCTAACTCTGCTGATAATATTCCAGGTCGTGACGTCGTGTTCTTGGACAGGATGAAGGGCCACGCGATGACCATTTTCGGGGGGGCTCTTGTCTTGAACTGTTTCCCCAAGTCCCTACATCCCATTTTTGGGCCAGTGCTCTCTCTCTTTGCAGGCGTCATGGTACATAGAGCCATGAAGCGTAGCATGCCGGTCGTCAAGGAGCGACTGGCACGAACGGCACAATGGAAAGCTGAACCAAACACTGATTGGACACTTCCTGTACGACTCCCAGCTACCCCCGGCACAGATTAATGGAGAGTAATGCTGACTACATCAAGAATGATGCTTTGCAGTGGGTCATAGACGAGTGCTACGCAAGCAGAAATCCATATGCACAGCTTCAACCGTGGCATGTGTGCTAGCGACTTCTCTTTGTCAACGATGTCTCAATGTTGACGACTGCATACACTGCGCAGAACTTTATTTTAGACCTCTTCAGTACTGACCCTTCCAAGGGTTATGTGGAAACACTGCGTAAAGAGTGTGTGGAAGCGCTTAGTGACACCGACGGGGAGTGGACGCATAACGCATTGAACAAGCTGCACCTTGATGATTCAGCGATACGTGAGTCCATGAGAATGAACCCTTTTGGGACGCTGACACTTCCCCGGGAGGTGAGTCTAACACCTCAACTTTGATGCTGGTGAATGGTTGCTAATGACACACCTCTCTTGCAGGTTGCTCACCCTGACGGTATTGAAATAGAGGGTTTCAATGGTCGCGTGCCTCAACATACAAAGATCGCACTTCCCACCGAAGCCATTCATTACGACGAAAGTATATACCCAGACGCTCATTGCTACCATCCATTTCGATTTGCGGCTTCGGATGCTGGGAATAACATGAAGGTAAAGTCGACTGTTACGCTTGATGATAGTTTTTTGGCTTTCGGGGTCCCTGGGAGATGGGCTTGCCCTGGGAGGTTCTTTGCCCTGCTTGAACTCAAAAATTTTGTCGCTGAATGCTACTTAATTACGATGTTGAGTTTTTGAAAGTGAGACCAAGACCTAGTTATTCGTTCTACTTCGAGTAGTCTAGTCTCCATACTAGACATACCTAACTCTACCTCTAAAACCCGTTATTTTTGTTTGAATTTGCATAGTGGGAGTCTCTTTTGTAAGGTCCGCACGAAACACAGAGAGAAATTATTGTAGCCTTATAGAAGTAGTCGACCACAAGCTTTATTCTCTTTTTTATTAATTTATATAAACTCATCCTACCATAGGTGCTGCACGCAAGTAGATAGATCACTAGTTTTAAATATATCTATATTACCCACTGTAGTGGGAGGGCCGTACAGCTTGCTGCAATCATTGATTCCCCCGTGTACCTTCTCTCTCTACTCACCACTGGTCGGGCCGCTAGCGGGAACGCTAATGTTTCACCAACAAAAAGCGAATGGCTGCGATATGCGGGCCGATGCGGTAGCAATCTCGGTCTACAAGCCGCTGCTAATGAGAGCAAGCTTGCCGGCGCCGCCACCGAGGCATGGGATGTACCTCTCGGTAGGCCAGGCGAGCGAGTCATTCTTGCGATCGTGAGGCTAATTTTAATCGGAGTGGATATGATACAACAAAAATACACGCGCAAGCTGTCATACCAGCAAACAGAAGGACAATCAACACCCCGACGGCCACTTTGTCAAAAATTTCAGTGTAGTCGATGCCCTTTGTGTGGTATTCTTCGCCTTCTGGTTCTGCTGCACAAGCAACACCTTGTTCAAAGGCGCTCGGCGTTATACAGTACGCTCACGACTGTTCGTGTCGTTCTGCGTGGCTGCTTACATCAGAGCTTTGTGGCACGGTGACCTTTCTTCGCCACGCGGGGAAAGATATGAGACGATGAAGGATGTTAGACGGAGAATTTAAGATTGTTTAGAGAGATCAAAATCTTCCTTCCCTTGACCGGCCGGGCGCAATACTAATCGCAACCCGGCCTAGCTTGCAAACGATATCATTCATACCTTTTTGCAAAGCTTCGTCCCATAATCTATAACCTCCCAATCTTCGGTTCCCGGCGTCGTCCTCGCATAGAACACGCCTTTCGGGTCCCATTTCTTCTTTAAGTTCAGCAGTCGCGGGTAGTTGCTTCCCCAATATGCCTCCTGCCAGTTGGGTTCTTCGAGGTTACCCTGCACTCAGTCAGCAGCTATCTTCTTACATCTGCATATCGTGTCTACTCACCTCATTAACATATGCCGCGCCATTCGGACTCGCCGCCCTCAAGGGTCCATCCACTTGATCCGTTAGGAAGACCTCCGCAGCCCGCTTCTCAGCCCACGTTGCGTTAGTCGGCTGTAGCAGGACCGAGATACTAAACGAAGACCCGTCTCTCCACCGAGGATGAATTGCATTATCCACCACCGGCGCCCCTGTGCCGGGCCCGACAATATGTCCAATCATTCCGAACTGACCTGCCTCAGTGGACTGCCTAATTGCATCCACAATCCCGTTCCCGTTATTTCTGATATCAGTTTTGGTGAACAAGCGTCCGCCAACAAGCATGTTGCCCCCGCTACTTTCGTCGTCGAATAAGTCAATGTATAAGTCGAAGAAAGTAGAGTACTCGTGGTAGGTCAGTGAGTGCGGTATATTTTGCGAATCAAGTTGGTCGACGAGCGGTTTCAGTATCTCTTTGAGTTGCGCAGCGGTCTTAGTGGGTGCTACCAAAGGCTGGGCGTTCAGGGAGTTGGTCAAGAGCTGGTAGTATGCGAACATGCCGTTCTCGACGTAGTGGTTACTCAAATTATGGAACGCGCGGAAACCTGAATTCTCCATCAGCAACCATTAATGCACTCGGACTTTAGTGGGCCAGCTTTTACCTTTCCAGAATACTTCAGTGTCATTAGTATGTGTCGCATTGATTCTGAACACCGCACCCGCTGCCTTAGTCTCAGGGAACGTCTTCACAGTCACGCTCACGATCGTTGCGAACGTCGACGGTCCACCACCTTTCAGCGCCCAGAAGAGATCAGGATTTTCGCGTGCGTTCGCGGTCCGATAGACACCATCGGCAGTGATGACGTCGAAGGACAAAGCTTGGTCTGCAGCCAAACCGTAAAGAGTTGCGAGAGGACCGTGACCGCCGCCTTGGATGTAGCCGCCTGCGAAACCTACAGTCTAGAAGCCGTCAGCTCCGGTTCCGCCTTTCGAAGAAGAGTTCCAGTTTCATCAAGCGAATGTAATAATTAGCTTACCGGACATTCTCCCGTCACAATAGCAACTTTTGGATTCTGCTGATTTCCCAACCTCAACAACTCTCTCCCCTGAATCCCCGCACCAACTGTCACAGCACCACCCGTGTAACCTCCAGGTCCCGTATATCTTTTCGTAAACTCCACGCTCTTGAAGTCATGCGTGTTAATCGCCAGACTCCCGTAGCCCGTCGATCGCCCCATAAAGTCATGACCTGTGTTCCGGATAATGAGGCGAACGTTGTTGTTGCGCGCAAAGTCGATACCGGCTTTGATGTCCGCTTTGGTCTTCGCGCGGATCACGTACTCCGGGTAGTACCCGAGTGTGCAGGTGTTGCTAGGATTGGTAGTGGGAAGACAAGTGTTGTTTGTCCAGAAGATCCAGAGATTCAGGATGTCTTGGTCGGTTCTGCGAGTATTGTCAGCGCATCCTGGAGGTCTATTCGTCCGGAGAGATGGTTATGCTATGAGTATATTGGAACGGCGATCGCACTTACGTCCACTGCTCAAGCGGAAAATTCGCAGTCGCTTCCGCACATGCGGCCGCGTTGTATGTCGGCTTTCCTTCGAATGTATTGTAACATACTGCCCAGTTGGGGATGACTTCCTTGAGCGTGCCGCCGACGGTGTCGTTCAAAGCCTTCCACTTCTGCGAAGTCGGCCAGCATCGGTCGCCTGGATAGCATTTGCAGGCATAGCGTTGGCCGCCCGATTGGACAACGTTCTCGGTTGGGGGAGCCTCGGTCTGAGGGAGTGCGATGACGGACGGAAGAAGAAAAGAGGCCGCAAGTTGATAGACAAATGTGTACTTCATCGTGGCTCCTCGACCGCTGCGCGATGACCTGCGATGTCGAAGGAGTATCCTCACTCTTTTATATCTGACATACCGCCTTGGACATGCAGGGGAGCTTCAGCTGAGCCCTGCAATATATCCATGCATCCCTGTATTCCACGGGGATAAGTTGGGTTACCGAGGTTCGCTTCGCTTAGCGGCCCACTTTCCTCCCGCCTAACCTCCACAAACATTCGTTGGAACCTGAGTCAAACCGCCGAACGCGAGAGGATGCATTTAAATACGAACTGTAGCTCTCACCCGAGTTCAGCTCGCCCCGGCCGTGATGCCCCATGCAGGTACCCCCGCTCCCAGAAACAGATAGGTCTAGACCAGCTCACTTCACCGATCCTGCTCTTAGCGCATCAGTAAGCAGCCTGCATACGACCTTGACTAGATTACAAGGTCAAGCGACTTTCTGGGCAAGCTCAATCCTCAAGGGCGCAGTTCATCTCCCCACGGGCCGGACCTCGGCTTGTTATAACTATACCGAATTAGGTAAAACCCTCAGAGATAATATTCATATTATGTCGAATTAGTAGCGGCTATCGCGTTATCAAACCTGCGGAATAATTCAAAAAGGGTAATACCCAGAGCTATTTCGTTCCAAATACGCGGAAATGTAAGAAGGTTGTTGAAACCAGAAATCATAGACCTAGAATCGAAAAGACTATTTTTTAGAAAAATGATACTCTACCCATTACAACTGCGTATTAAGGCTGCTTAATTACCACATGTTACTTTTGATGCTTTACTCTTGTACCTTTTTACCAGGCCGGCCTCGCCCGTACGGTAATACCGAATAAGGTAAGGCTTGCGGAGCTGGACTCTTCGGGCAGATAGACCTTGATGACACGGGTTCGGGCCGTTGCTCTCGCAGTCGGGCCGTGACTTGAGCCTCAGGCAACGACTGCAACCAACAATCTTCTTGCATCTCAAGAGAATCGAGACGAAATACCTTTTTATGTTACCTTTTTGAGTTATACCGCGAGTTTGACGACGCGACGGCTGCTACTCATTCGATACCTCGAAGACACGGTTATGAGGAATATTGCTGTATATGATATGGTTTACAGGGTTGTCAGAATCCCTAGGTTGGGTTCCGATCGCAGTTGATAGTTTACTGCTGGAGACATTCCTCTTCAGCAAGTTCAAACGCACATAAATTTTATCGAATGACCCTATTCCAGCCCTATGCCTTCCGCCCGCTTGAGGTAACCATCGCAAGGTACGCTAGTATTCCGAAAACGTGTAACATAACTTTTCAGTTATGGAGACAAGAGCGAATAGAGATTATAAAAGGCACCAGTAACACAGTACACAGATGAGTCAGTAATGAATCATATATAGACTACCCTCAATAGAGCGCTTAAATAAACGAAATGACAAGGCCTACATTTGTATGGGAACTTAGAACACAAAACCCTATCTTAAGCCTGCTCCGCTCTCCACGTCACTATCTTTCCTTTGGTCTTCCGCCCGCCCCGCTTTCCCAGAAATTTCTACGCGTCTTAAAGTCTTATTCTGCATCTTTTAAGGGACAGCTACAAGCTTAATATTGCCGTTTTCAAAAACCGCTCTCAACCTCTGCTTTCTGTCCCTTGCGAGATGAACAATCGCTGGGTCTTCCACTGCACCGACGATGTCCTGAAACATCTTGCCCGGCATAACATCGTCATAAATAAACGAGTAAATTCCAAAGATGACATTGATGAGTGTGAAGAAAACGGCTAGCGCATATGGAATAAAGAGGCCATAGGGTTTGTAGTCGTAGCGGTTGACGTCGTTGGTTCGAAGGACGGTAGTGTTGGTTTGGTTTCTGACATAGTCTTAGGATCTTGACCATGCAGCGTGGAACCGGTACTTACGTGAGAAGGTTGTTATGCATCAAACTGACCGTTGTATTGAAGCTCAGCTCTTCGATCAGGACATCTAACGTCCTATTCCTAGCCATCGCTTTATCTCGCAACCGTTGATCTGTTACCCTCAGAGTTTTGTCGTTATACATGCCCTTCTCTTCATCAAAGTCGAAGAAAGTATCCAGATCCCAGCTGCCCAAAAGGCTAGTCCGTTGGATATGCGAGTCAATGACACCAAATTGGGTGGCACGAGAAGGGTCAGACTGATTGATGTTTTCGTACCAGGAGAACTCCCCAACCAGTTGATCAGCGATCCCCCACATAAAGGCTGAATATGCGTGCTGTGCCATATTGGAGACATAATCTGGTTTATCGTTAGGGAAGGGCACCTCTTCAAGAACATCATATGAGCCTGATATGTTCTGGAAACCGTGATCCGTTGTGACATGGAGGTCGTAGGTAGCATTATGAAGTTTGCAGACTTGATAGTGCCGTTCTTTAACCCTGATTCCATTGGCGCCAAGAGTAGAAGTAGACCTCAGGAAGGTCATCCAGAGCTGGTTCGTTCCATTGGAAGGTGTCTGTTGCCTTGGGGTGGATGCGGCAAACAGTGTGCCGTTCGAATCATAGCTTGGTACGAAGCTAAGGTATGCGCTATCGGTTTTTGCACTGGTTCCCAGCTTCGTTTCCATGTTTTCCTTAAGAAAGTTGGATATCAATGCGGTTTCCGTCGCATTGGCTCCTTGACATTTTATTATTGGGGCAAAAAAAGGGATCGAATATTCCGAGCTGTTATAGGGTGTTTGTATAGGTAGAATCTCCCCAAGAGATGCTGTTGCAGTAGATATTAGGTTGAGAGCTGTGCGTGGTCCTGTCAAAAGTCGCGCGACATCGTCGACATGCTGCGTTGTACCGCGACGGAACGGAGGCGAGTAGGCGAATTTATGGCCTACACTGCTCTCTGCGATACCGGGGTAAGGCATAGGCTCGTTAATTTCCTGTGCGTCCGTGCTAGGATAGACGAACAATGTGGCCGGTGTGAAGAAGGGTGGCAGAAGCAGACCCCTTGGAGCACGTCAGAAGGAAGCACTTCGATGGGGTTTATATACGTGCCATGCAAGTAGAGCCATAATCGACCCAGTACGCAGTTTTCGCACCATCTCGAAGTTTAGCAAAGACCAGAGCGACGTATCCGCACCAAATGCAGAATTTAAAACGCCTACGGTCATGTCCTTTCTACGCATGGTTCTCCAAAGCCATTGCGTGTAAACGGTCCAAACACTTGCACCCAGAGATATCTGAGCTAAGAATGAGAAAGCCGTACCGAGTCTACGCTACGTTAGAGAAGTGGTCCTTCTGCTGTTCAATGAAACCTCTTAACATCTGGGATTATACCCACCTTAACTTCTCTTCCTGGCTATTAGAGTCTCCTACGATCTTTCCCTTGAGAGCTGGGTAGAATATGCAGTGCGCAAGACTCATCGCTAGACCGATAACGAAGAAGGTAAATAGTAGAAGTGGAGACTTCCATCTAGAGATGCGCTGTTTAGCGAGCAGCTGCTCATCATTTAGTGAAACAAGTGAAAATGCTCCAGAAGTCGCGGAAGATCCGGGCTTTGGTCGTACGTCCGGTGAGTCTATGTTGCTGGCAGTTGGGGAAATTGATACCCGGCTCTCATTTTGGCTGATCTCCCCTTGCCTTATAATCAAGTCCCTCGGTGTCCTTGGATCGACCTCCATTAGAAATGGAAAGATAGGATGGCACCCTACGGAAGGGTATTTGAAGATGAAGCTTGTTGAAGTTTGAGCGTGGTTGGGTTAGAACGGCACGGGATGACCAGCTGTACAGATATACGCCAACTGCCATCAAAGAGGCTGAGCTCTCGCGTCGGCGTCCACATGTTTGCCTCGCTAGCAGAACGAAAGAACTAAAACATATTGCGGCCATTTCAGAGAATGTGCTAGATTTTTTTATCGATGCCAAATTTTTATGGCTTGTGATGGGGTTGTCCTTGGCCTCACGGTGGCTGGGGAGCATCGGTAGGCATGTACAGGCGCGCGATGAGACGCAATACGAAATACGGAGCTTGAGCGACCCTTCTGAATGACTTCTGTGGGTATAAGCCACGCTGTTCGGGGGTGGGTGAGGGGAGGTGCCTAGACACAGGCAAAGAGAAGGCAATCGATAACCAGGGGTACATCGCTAGCGGTATGCGCCCCGCCACTGCCAAGATGGAGACACATTTCTGGAGCGCAATCTATTATGTATGTTTTGGAGGTGAACGATAGAATGGAACCAATCATCGCATCAGGATGGAGGGCGTGGACGACCCTGCCCTGTTCGGCCGGTAGTTTCGCGTGCGTGAGCATCCAAAAGCGGTCGGCTAAGACGGTAGAAATGTGGACTTGATTAGTCAACTAGCATGCTTATAAATGACAACCTACGGGAACCTAAGTGGCTTAGCACCAATAATCGCCACTACATGCAGGGACAAACAGCCCGCACCGGCCATAACGTTATGACAGTTTGCCTACTGCTGTAGGTATCCATAAGGATACGCCGCGAACCAGCCGTTCTTCCGTACCCAGGATCGAGGGTAAGATATCGAGCCACGCCCTGTGAGGCGTTCTTGACATGAACACGATTCGCCACAGAAGTCCGCGGATGAGAGCTCTGCGGTCCTTCATTCGTACATATTTTCCTTTCTTCAGCCTCTACTCTAGTAGATCTGTAACCTCTATGAATTGGTGTTACTTGTTTTATAGCTATTATTTGCGGCTGTTTCTTAAAGCGTCTCATCTGCTGCGCATAGTTGCTATAATAGATAAGCTGCGAACATCATGGCACGCGCCACGCCCTCTCCATGAGGCTCGGAACGTTGCCCTCGCAGTCCTGCCGTAACGCCTCAGGCAACGACTGCAACCAACAGCCTTCTTGCATTTCAGGTATTCGGGACGAAATACCTTTTTGTGTCACCTTTTTGAGTTATTTCGCGAACTTTGACGACGCAATGGCTGCTACTCATTGGATAATAGACACGCTGCTATTAGCGATAGTTGAAGTAAAGCCTATTGTATACAGGCTAGATAACCCGCCTAAGAACCAACAGTTAAAGTAAGGTAGCGCGCAGCTTTGCGCTTCTTCTACTACAACCTTGTACTGCACAACCGAGAGTGTGAAAGGTTAAAAACTCAGAATTCTCGCCATAGAGGCCTCGGCGAGAAGAAAGATACGCTAGGGACAGTGACGACGAGCTGAGTGCATTGGGGAGCATATCGGAAAGGAGAAATGCATTTTGAAGGTCTGGGACTTTAAGAGGATCTTTTCCGACACGGAGAGCTCTCATCAACGATGTTCTGGACGAGTTCATGGCTGTGCGGCCTCTAGTTTGGGCACCAAAAAGGTGGGCCCAAACAAGTGGGATTAGAAGACAGACCACAATGGTTTATTTCGAAGCCGCATTCAATTGGTAGCACGCTTAGTCCCTCTCGGAAGACTATGCGTCTAGAGAAAAGATATCATTGCGGTCCCGCTGTGTGTTAAGTCCAAATGCAAAATAAATGTTCAAATCATGACTACCGAGTGTTGCTGCCGTGCAGGCATCCGAGGTAGTGCGGATCGGATTCCAAGTTCAAATGTGATAAAATATCCAAAGCTTAGGAAGTCATACTAGTTCCTTGTCCACAAGCTAATACCCAAGCATAGCTATCTTGAACATGGATCTTCCTGCGATACATCCGCGACTACTGATTTGTGGTCACTTCCTGCACTGTAGACTCTCCATGAAGTATCCTCTTCCCATGCCCGACTTGCCCCGACCAAAACGGTGGAATCTACCATATACACAATATTATGATGTCGCTGTACTCCTCGTCGAACTACCCTTCCATATATCGCCTTTCAGCCCCAAACGCAGTCTCTCCTTGGAAAAAACCGTGGCTCTTCGGGCTGAGCACTGCGAAAGGTAGCCCATATCTTGCTATTTCAATCCCCATGTTTCGACAACATATCCACGAAGCTCTGTCCAAAATCTAGGCTCTGAAATCCCCGCCTTGTCGGTATCTAGCGCGGAACGCATATCTTATAGGAAACCGATGTCGATCTTCCCACTCCTCTCATTGACGTATCCGCATAGCTTTCCGGCCAGACTTATCGAGCTCCTAGAATGAATACCCTCTTACTCCCCGACGTGAAGCAGCCTGTGTGACCATTGTGTGTTGCGTCGCCCGATGCTTCTTCGAACGTCGTCGGGGTCGGAGGCTCTTTTTGGAAGGTCGCGGTGTGACTCTTGTAACGGGACGGAAGGCCCGGTGGGAAGGACTTTTCGCTCATGAGAGAGGGTGGCGGCGAAAGCGGCGGGTTGTTCCCATCTCTAGGCGAAGCAGGTGCGAGAATGAGGGTTGCTGCGTCATGTAATGCGTTGAGGAAGCGGGACGGTGACGAACTGGAGCCGGCGCCATTCCTGATACTCTTTCGAAGAGCACACGTCGGCAAATGGCTGCTGTGGGGAGAAGCAGGCCCTCATCCGACTGAGGTTGAATTCATAAAGGTGGAGATGTTAGGTTGATGCACAAGTTCGCAGTCAGTTCGCCGCGAGGTCGGGCGCGACAAGTGGCTGGGAAAGCACGTGACTGGGGCACCTGGACGTCATATGACAACTGCGCCACTCAAGCGCTTCAGCGCCCTAGTATTTCATCATAAGTTGGAAGCAGCATTGTCACTAGCTTCAACAGAGCGTGAGCCTGTCGCAAGGGATCACTGAGAGTCTTTGTAGCAAATGGAGATTCAACGCAGGCATAGGAGCCATTCGGTGGTATTCCTAGCCTGCGTAATCTATGCTTACTCCAACTTCTACTATATATATTATATAGCAAGAACAAATGAGCACATACGACCATAGGACCCTGAATACAAGGCTTCCCGTTCGCTCAGCCATATTTAAGCAGGGTACCGGCGGATTAGTAGTTAGGTGGGTGACCACTAGCGAATTCCCGCTGTTGTATGTTTTTAGCTTTCGTTTTTGCTTCTCCTGAATCGCATGTTGTGGTTGTTCCTTGAGGAAGACTCGACACTTGTTGCTCATGTACAACGGATGATCTTTTTTTTACATACAGTTAGATTTAGAAGACGAAAGTACTACCGAACGAAACTTCATAGAGCCAATGCCGCCGACCGCCCGGGAAGGTTACAAATACGCTAGCTTCTTCCGCTTCAACATCACTATTCCATCGAGAACGCCAATCACGGTTGGGCCGTCGTTAGTAGCAGGCCCGACCTAATGCAGTCGAAACCGTCCTCACGCTCTTCCCCACCTAAGTGATGTCAGAGGGTCGGCATTACCGCTTGCAATTGTTTGTGGCTAATAATTGTTATACTGAAGATGGAACGCGGGAAGGTAGCTTGTTAGTCTTCTTCTGACGAATAAACATATACTCATGGCCGCTGTGTCCTAGCTACTACTCGAAGGAAAGGAATTTACATGGAAAGTGTACGGTTCCAATCAGCCTTCAGAAGAGTGTGAACGGATAGTTCATGGTAATATTACAATTGATATTGGCAGCTTAGTTTTCGCTCTTGAACTGTCATAAGCCCCAGTGAATTTACTATTATGGACATACTATCGCTCGCGCACTAAGCCATGTTGATATTAAGAACTATCGTCTTATTGTATTCCAATCATCTCAGTAGGACGATATATACAAACTGCTTGAAGTTGTCAGGCCCGAAAAGTTGCAGGGCTGCGAGGATTATGGTCCCAGCGCGATTGACAGGATTGTCATGGTTCTAGCACCCGTCGCATTGTAATCCCTCGCCGCCGCGAGGAATTCGTGTCGAGATCTGGCAGCGGACCCTACCGACTTCCTTGCGCGATGCTCTCACCAAACCGCATCGGCGCTAGTTTATATCCATGCGCAAGGATACATCCACCATGAGGTCAAACCTGAAAATATCACGCTCTTATCACCAAGTCCGGCCAGACTAGCCATCGTCGATCTCGGGAGCGCTGAAAGATGGCTGCTTCTACCTCGAGGTAATAAACATCAAAAACATGACGTCGACCGCCCCCTTTTCTTTCCCAGTTGATATCTTAAGTCCCGGCCTTACCCTTTTCGAACTTCTCTACGGAGGCGGGTTATCGTGGGTAAGTGGGAAAGACGAATATCGCGATCATCCACATAGCATCCTGCATGGCACAGAGAGTGAGGGCCCGCTCGGGGTATGCTTGGGTGGGAACCAGCGTAGCGAATAACCGTACTTGATATTGAGAAGAAGAAGAACAATGAGGAATTCCTGAGCCAAGAACACTCGAGCAGCCAGCTTCGTGAACAGCGCTGCGGAATTCCACACAAATGGCTGGAGGTTCAAGAGGAGGCAAGGGTTGTGCAGGAATTCGAGACTTTGGATCGCTCTTGGAATCCAAATGTGGAAAGTGTGCTGAAAGTGTTGAAAGCGGTATTGAAAGTGAATGGAAATGCCCTGGGCGCGCGTGTCCGTGCGCGTGATGCGCGGGGTTATTGATCACCCGGGGTTATTGATCACCCGGGGTTCTTGATCACCCGGGGTTCTTGATCACCCGGGGTTCCTGATTACCCCACCAAAAACAGGCCGCCCTCAGGAAAGACGCGATATCTATCGAGCTGGACACGTTTCTTCCAATAGTCTATCGCTTCCGCACATGTTCACGGAGGAGTCTTCGCTGACGCAACAAGATCATAGTGTTCTGAGCCGTTACCACCAAATATGGACTGGGCTTGGCTTATCGAGAACGTCCTTTCGCGATACGCCAATCTTGGTTTACATTCAATTTAAGCAATGACAAGCTGCTTATCGGCATTCCCGAACATTCCTTCTCGATAGACTCCGGCCGCCGTCTCACCGTTATGATGGAAGATCGAAGAGTATTTTCCTCTCAAGGCTTCGGAAGAGAAGCGATTCAAATAATTCAAATATATAACACGCAAACCGACTAACCAATTCATCATCTAAATCTTCCGTTTCGAGGGCTCCAATTCGCCTATGCGACACCTATCATGGATTCAAGAATAACGCCCTTGGCTTTCCACTTATGATCTAAAAGCCTTAGTACCTCTGTACTGATTAACTGTTTGTGGCGTAATACCATCACGATCCCCGCGCACTTTGGTTTTGTCTAGACCACCAAGCGTGTCTATGTGGTGTAATAGACGTGCGAACTTTCCATCACAACGAGCCGGTAGTTGGAAAACTTCAGACATGCGTGCGATCGGAAGACTACTAACCGATAGGTATCGACACCATGGTCGTCGCGGACTGTTCCCGATTTACGTAATTCTACACAGCGCAACCAGAAGCCGTTGTGAGGTTCGCAACGTTTTCGGAGACGTTAGTGATCGTTTCGGGAGAGAGAAGCTAGGTATTGGAGGTTTTCCTCGAGCGACTATCCGCTTATCGGCTGGGGATGACGCCGGATAGGGTCACTACGCCCGCAACACAAGGCAGTCCATGACCATTATGGACGTTCCAAGTGTATTCCAACGGAAAATACGGCTTTTCAAAGCTCTGGTCATCGACTGCGACGATAATCCCGTTGTGCCGCGGCGTTCTTGTCCCAGCGACTGCTCATCTTTTCGGCATCTGTACACAAACTTCAACATCGGCACTCTCGATGCTGGAAGTGGTTCTTGTGATATTCTTTGGAAAAGGCCTCCCGTCCTAATCTCACTACCGCTGCGATATCCGAAATCACTCCCTTCTTTCGAGCAAAAACCTCACCTCTCCTTCCCGCTCACTGTTACATCACCCAATCATAACACTACTCGCTGCTGACTATGCAACCATTTCTTTTCGGTACACGGTTCGTCCAAATTACATGATACTTGGGGTGTTTTCAACATTGCCATCATTCAAGCCACGTATTGCTTCTAAATCAAATACCTGATGCAAGTGCAAAGCGTTGATTCACGGTCATAAATAACCTGACCATAGATAGAAAACCATACTACTGTGGAGATCACCCTTTCATTCTGTCTTTGTATAGGCACGCTTTCCCCGCCCGCCATTGACATATCCGCAGCCATTTCGCGTAAAAGAGTCACAGCAAATGAAAGACACGATAAGCAAATTCGACTCAGCCCCTGTCTTACACTCCACTTTCACGCTACTCAACCACCCCCACGCTAAGCAATCATCAAAAGACAAAACGACAACTCAAAGTCACTGAAATCGCTAAAAATAGCTACAAGAAACCATTTACATGTTGCAAAAGGTTCCAAAACACTCCATTCCCAACGTACCGCAGCCATACGTCCAAGGCACTCTTCTCCCCAGCGAAAAGTGGAACAACTCCTATCCAGCAATCAATTACTTGGTCTCAAATTCTTCACCTTGCATACCACCATAACTCATCACAAAGTGATAATCAGGGTTGTGAATGCAATCTATTCGTTAACGCGAACCAAGGAAAATTTGCAAGGAATCAAATTGTGCTAAGCACCTCGTATCGTCTTAGCAACAATATCGGTATAAGGGAAATCGTTATACCGAGGTTTTACTGTAGGAAGTCGAGAGCAATATATGATGCAGGGATATTCCCTGTGATAACATACGACTGCGTCCATTGACTCGTTTCGAACAAGAAGCCTGCAACGTTTTTGGCTATGCGAGCCCGGTTAATCATGCATGATAAATGTTCCGCGTCCCGAGATCCCATCATGGGCCAGACGAAGAAGACTGAAAGAAAAAGTGAGGCCCTTTTCAATATTTTTTTAGTTTTCTCGCAAGCTTTTCTGTTTTTGATATACCGTGACTATATCGTTTGTCATTCGTCGGCCCAAGAGATGCCACATCGCAAAGAGAAGGTGATCCTCCGTCCGGCTATATAAGGCTTCGCAACCGAGGCCGGGTTAGCCGAACCCTAGTTCGTGCGAGATGAATCTAAGTTCGAGCAACACTATTTCAACCACTCGGCACTGGTGCGACGATTCAATATTTGCTACAACAATATCTGCCCCGGCTGTCCGCCTTTCTTCGATTCGTGGATTATTCGAGAATTCTCACATGCTTCCCATGTCTTTAAGCGTTTGGAGTCGCGAAGCAAATGTGTATAACCGCCGTGATACTCGAGAATTTCCAGCATGCAAGCTCGGGCCGATGCTTGATGGTGCAGTTACCAACCCATTGTGTATAAAGGTTCGGGCATCATTGTCCTTTCGAAACATGCCAACAGCAGTTGCAGCTGCCCTAAGCAATCTCGACACGGCAACCCTCCGCCCATTTTCATCGTCCCGGTCTTTTCGGTCACCATGAGGTTTCTCAGTTTTGCAGCTCTTGCCTCATTGGTCAGCGCCGCCTCGGTTGACTTTTCGAAGCGTGAATCTCCTCTCTATGTTACGCTTGAGATGGTCGGTAACACGGCCGTTAAGGCATTTATCACCAACACAGGCTCGACTTCCTTAAAGTTGTTCAAGACCGGCTCTCTCTTGGATGATAAACCTGTTGAAAAGGTTGAAGTCTTCCAGGGTGGTACGGAGTGGTGATGCATCATCAATGAAACATTTAAAGCTAATCATTTTCTTTAGGCTCTAAGATCCCTTTCGACGGGGTCCGTCTGAAGGTCGACACCACACGACTTAGCGAGGATGCTTTCCGGACTATCGGGGCTGGCGAAACTATTACAGCTTCCTTTGATATTGCTGCGATGCACGATGTATCTAAAGGTGGCGATTTCGACGTTGCAACCGCTGGCGCGATCTCTTATGCCCAAAAAAACTCCACCGAGCTTGCTGGCATTATCCCATTCTCTAGCAATACTATCACCGCGAACATCAACGCTGAGCAGACCGCAAAAGTTCGACGTGGATTCCATCATAAGCGCACTGTTGTCCAGTCCGATTGCGCTGGCAGCAAAAGCACAGCGTTAGCTACTTCTTTGAAACATTGCAGAGACTTGGCCCAGGCTGCCGCTGCCGCCGCCATGTCTAACGATGCAAAAATGATCGAATACTTCAAGAGCAACTCCTCCAGCACCAAGAAGACCGTTGCCGATGTTTATACCCGCATTGTCTCCGAGTGTGGTAGCAGCACTTCTGGCGCCTCTCGTCTATACTGCTCAGACAAGTACGGAAACTTTTGTCCCGGCAATTTAGCATACACTTTACCATCCGAAAGTTATCTTGTCATGTGTCCCGCGTACTTCAACAACGAGGCACCCCTTACCAAAACCTGCCACGGTAATGATCAGGCTACCACCACTATTCACGAAATGACCCACCTGAGTCAGATAAAGGGTACTTCCGACTATGGCGTCTATGGCTATAAAGCTGTCCGAGGTCTCACTGCTGCTCAGAACTTAAACCATGCCGATACCTACTGTTTATTTGCTAACGGTAAGCATCTTGTTCCAATCGCTTTGTTTTTAGTAATCTCTAACTCTATAACTAGCCATCTATGCTGGCTGCTAGACATGAACTAAGTTCATAATATCTATTCCAACCGCTCTTAAAGTCTTTAAATAGGTCCTACGAACCGAAAAAGAGCGTTAAATATGTGTGTTCGTCCCGAAATCGTCTCCTTTGATCCACGCGAGACAATGGGGAAATGGCATGAACCTGGAGGGTCCAAGAAGAACAATGGACGATTATGTTGGCATGTTTCCGCTTACATATTGATCGATTCTTCTGGCGCCTACTTTCCGGTATATGTGTTGCTAACCACATGATGCGATGATATTGTCCGTCTGCAAATGGTGGACGGCCTGCACGTATCCAGCCCCCCGCCCTAACGCAGTAAGCACTGCTACATATGAGAAACCCAACCCAGCTATGCGTGAGTTGGAAGCTTCGGAAACCGAAGAGAAGTATGTTTCATAGTGTGTATATGATATTCATTCTCGGGCGGTAACAAGAAGAGTGTCTTAGTTTGTTGAACACCCGGAATAGCCAAGATTGGATAGCTATTTGACTTGCCTCTACCATACAGGCAGTCAGATATTTCTAGACCTTGCATATGAGCAGCGGGGGGACTGTCCGCAGGGAAGCATCGCTGTGCTGTGCTGTGCGCCATGTCGTCAAGGTATCCGTATCGGCTGCATACCCCTAGAAGTATTTCCCTGAAGTCATGCCTAGTATACCCCAAAGTGCAACTACACTCTGGTACGTACCACGCATCTTGGCCGAGCCTGGAGCACCTTCCTTAGAGCATACTACGCCATCAACCAATGCCATCCATCCGATTGCGGCGAGTAGGATATCCATAGCCTCTAAATGTCCTCCCAAGTAAATGCCCCAGATAGCAAGACCAATAGTAGTCACGCGGGAGCCTTCCACCTTGATAAGAGGCCATGCAGCCTTAGAGGCGGCGATTTGCTTGGGAAAACCAAAGGCGAGAAGCGCAGCCTCGGGACCATGGGTAAACGACATGGTTCCGCCGATAGTCCAGATCGTAGCGAGTAAAAGAGGAGGCAGGTGCCTTGCAGCGAAATTCTCGAACATGATACCGAAGTGGTGACTTAGATAGTAGCGGTAGAACGTTGCTTGGTGTCAAATGAGGATTTGAAGATGGTGAGATATAGGTTGGAGCGGACAAAACGGCCTTTGGTTATGCGCTGCAGCGATCAGGAGTCAAGGTGGAGCCGGGATATCGCTGCAGGGGAAGTTGGTCAGGAAAGCGTTGGAGTTTCAACCACCTTTATACAAAGAGGTTGTACGCTAGGCGGTGACGGTTCTTACGAGGCACAGCAGCCCGCACAGGCCGCCATTAACCCCGCCAGGTCCAAGCGTTCCTTGCGACATTAGATATCTCCGTTTCCCCGACACTAGCTGCACGACCAATCGCACGAATTACTGCGAAAGCTAGACGGACTTACACCGTGTACTTTCGTCACAGTGGAAACTTGATTCCTCAAAATGATTAATTTCGGGCAAAATCCACATCCTGTAAATACTATCTAATCTCATGGTGGGTTAAACGAGGTCAAGATGGGGACCTTTAAGTCTATACAGAACCAGCAGAGGTCCGTGCGATAGTACCTATCTCCCATGTGTTGAAACTCACCTATGAAAAGTCCCCTACACTCTCCCTAACCCTTACTAGTTTCGTAGTCTATCTTTAACATTAAGTATGACCGCTTATTCTACTAATAGTCCACCGAATGCTTTAATCAAAGATAACAAGAATATTTACTACTCTACACTTCTCCAAAAAGTCATGAGATAGACAAAGAACGTATATAGGACGGGTGTCATCGGCTTACATATACGAGGCGTACTCGCGCCCTCAGTACACCCCCAAAGATGCGCCACCAAAATTAATATACAGTAACTCTGCCCACTTGTCCACTTTTATTCTCGAGAATCTCATTTCCATCTGGCTCCTGTGCCCAATGCTCAGCCAGATGATAGTAAAAGGTGCAGGTGGCGATGAAGAGGGGCAGATGAGGAGAATATCAAGAAAGAATCGCCTGTGTGGAGCGAACTCGAAGATGCAATTGCTGCCGAAACATGGTTGATAATGTCTCAGTGAACCTTTCGAAAAAATACATAGATATTAGACGTAAATCGGCAGTGACCTCTGCCTTACAATTTTCTACAAGGAGTTGCGGCATCCGATCGGTGCATCGACGGGTTGGATGAAGTCGAAGTTCGGTACCGGGCTTCCAGTAGATAGGGCCGGCGTACATAGGTTGAATCTTTGAGGAGTTTTGTGTGTTTGAGTTTCAAGATGCTTCTACTGGTGATGGTGGGGCTAAGACAAACTATACGCCCTATGTTTCTTATCTTATCCCTGCCAACACTGGCTCTTTCAAATCATCAGGGTGAGGTGTAGTAAGATTGTAAAAGAAAAACTGCACTACCATAATAGCTATGAACGGGGGGAGATGCATGTTGAATATGAAAGCTAGGTAAAGAAATGCTAAGGACTGGCCGTGTAATCCAAAAAAAAAAAATGTAACCGCCCAGAATCCCGTAATGACCATATCCATCTAGGGCCTACTATTTGGATGTACCGTCGAGCGGATAATATACAGAGGAAAAGAGGGATTCGACAGAATATCGATATATTCATGCACTACTATAACGGTCACTTCTTACTCGTTACAGATCCAGAGTGCTTGGAACGATGCACTTCCCACCAAACAAGACCCAATCGAATTCTGCCCTGTCCGTTTACATTTTATCTCGGGCTGCGCATTGCACAGTATAACTCCGTCCTGTTGTGGATCGTTCGCTTCGAAATTGCACGCGGGATAGGAATCGGGCAAATCGAAGCCTCCCAGTTTAACTGCATCCACGAGGTTGAGCAATACCTCAGGCGCAGGTAGGTCTGGACCCTCGAACATGGGCTTGTCAGCATTGTCGCCGCAGACGTTGACCTTGCCGCCTTTGTCGTGGCGGAATATGGCCCAGATGCCTTTGCCTTCGTTGTTGAGGTATGACCCAACTTCATAGATCTGGGTGGGCGGCTTAACTGGTTGAGCTGTAGCCACCGGCTGTTCTGTATTAGGCTGAGTTGGTTCCGGGGGATTCGTAGGCTGGGGGTCTACTTGTGTGGGCGCTCCAGCTTCGGGCTTTAGTAGTGTTGGGAGTGGCCCGTCATCTCCGATCGCGAATGGATACTGGGCGGCGACTCCGTTGCCTGCGAGCGAGCATGACGGTGGCTCGATGGTTGTCGTGCTCGTGGTGTCGGAAACGGTGCAACCAGTCGTAGCCGTGCAGGTGGGGTCTTTGCAGGAAGAGGTGGTAGTGACACCCAGATCGTTGACTCCAAAGCTGCAACCTTGAGTACAGACACTTGCTGTCTTTGTTTCACACTCCTCGGGATTGTCGTTGTTAGGGTCGTTTGGACCGACGACGGGAGGCGCGGTGATGACTGGTACGACGGGAATGACGGAGGTTCCGTCATTGTTGTTGTTATTATCGTCGTTGTTGTTATCGTCGTTGTTGTTATCGTCGTTGTTGTTATCGTCGTTGTTGTTATCGTCGTTGTTGTTATCGTCGTTATTGTTATTGTTGTCGTCATTGTTGTCATTGTTCTCTTCTTCTCCAGGCGTACCTGTCGGCCCTGGCACTACCGGAACGATGGTCGTCGGCGAAGGCTCAGGTTCGCCGCTCGCAATAGCACCGGGAGTTGTGATTGGAATAAGCATCGCCGGGCAGACGTCGCTGAACTCATATTGGTTGCCATCAAGAACAAGGTTGAGCTGGTCATTCAACAAGAGCACATGTGGTCCAATACTGATTGCGGGACCGTTGGCTTCGATTGTAGAAGTAGTACCATCGAGCAGCCCATTGATAACGGCATTGGAAGGGCCCGGGTTCGCCGTGAGAGTCGCTTCTGGGAGAAAGACTGTTGTGGGGCACGGAGCTGCATCGGCCTGCGGAGCTGGACGAGCTTCCGACCGGCGACAGTTGAGGAAAGCAAGAAGAACTGGAATGAGGAGCGAGCGATGCATGAGGAATAAGCACAGAAAATGTGAAGGAAATGAGCTGCTGATTGAAGTGGCTGGTTGAAGTAGTTTGGCTGGGTGTTGCTGTGCTGTGTAGTTCGATTTATATGTCCAGCTTGATCTATTTTCCAATCATCTATCTATTTTGAAGCCGTTACAGCCTGATTTTCTCAGACATAGACTAGAGACAAGATACGAAGCCCTAAAGTTGGAACACATGTACATGCAGCCCGTAAGCTTCCTTAAGTTTCGAAACAAGCTTGGCTCGCGGAGCAAAGCCCTCCGACTGTGAATGATGACTCTGATTGGCTGCACTCGGCGACCCGTTAACCGTATAGGGTAAGCGGTCCATCAGACCCTGCAGCGGTCAGCGGGGCTACCTGAACCTTGCACTGCCTCCGGCACTGCCTCCAGCACTCCTCCAGCACTCCTCCAGCACGCATCAACCCATCTGAAGACAGCATGGACAACGAAAGCGCTAAGCGGATCCAATGCGAACTCATAGCAGCTATCGAAACCGGCGATGCTGACCAACTCCAACGTCTACTCCGAGAATATCCGGAATACCCTCCTGCAGAGCACTGGCTTGCACCCGTGCACGCTGCTGCCGCTCGCGCAAGCCTGGAGATGTTTAGAGCATTCGTCGAACGCTTTCCGCAGGCCAAGGATTGGGATCTTGGCCATCTCGGGAACCCTGTTGGACTCGCGGCCGCACAGGGCGATGTTCAGTACCTGAAGTTTCTTCTCGACGATCTTGGACTGAACGCGAACGAGGGTCGAATGATGTACACTCCGGTAACTTAGCCTTAGTTGTGTGAAAACGGTCGCCGAGCTAATCATTGCCGAGGTATTACACTTTGTCTCCCAACTAGACGACACCAAATTGGTGAACAAAGCAGAGATAGTAAATGTACTCAAGCAGCACGGCGCAACACTCGAAGGCCAAGGCATTTGCTACCAAAGGTCGCACACATTGTCCAATGGCAAGTTGTGCTGGCATCGCGGCGGAAATCCAAATCCTCCGATCTGTGCAATGTCAATCTGACGTTTCGGGTCGCATACCCCGTTTTGGCCCCAAGCGCACCCTTACTAAGCTGATAGTATGATCTCGCCAAGCAGGGGCTCATCTTTCCCAGAATAGACACATCAATGTAGGAATGCTGGTCGGTGGGAAGCACTACGGATTTGAATCAATTGATATTCTTGTAATTCATGAAACGTACAACCCCGTATCGGAGTGTCACGATAGTGAGATTTTCTTAAACGACTTCGACGAGCTAATTTTATCACCACTCGGTGGAAAGACGAAAGCGCATATAACGATGCTCCTGCTCCCGTCCAGTGCCAACCAAGCATCCTTTCCTTTCCTTTCCTTTCCATCTTGTTCCTACATTACCTTTCCTACCATAATCCAGGATGAAGTTACAAACACTCTTCGCGTTCCCCGTTTCTCTAGTTCTTCTCTGGAGCGTGGCTGGTCCGCTCACCTGCGCAGCACCTGCCCCACTTCCAGCAGTTGGTAAGATACCTTTACATACTGCGTCTTCAACTCCTCTAACGAGATAGCTATAGAAATACCCAGCGTTCTCATATCTACCCGCAATTCTGGTCCCGATGCCAATGCCGAAGCAACGAACCTAACGTCCGTCGACCTCGTCCGCCGCGGCTGTTTCTCCAGCAAAGAAGAAGACATCGGCCCGACGACCTGTGACGGCACCGTCCCACCTGCCGACGAAATGGCCGCCCAGATGCGACGCAAAGGTTTCGTTGGGTCCAAAGTTTCTGCCTTCTACACCCGCCTTCAGGGTGGGGCGGCAATTAATCTGTGCAAATGCTGGGTCAACAACCATCCGAACGAGATTCCGAACCCGCCGGGCGCCGTCTTCTTTGACGAAATTGTGAATAGTGATTGGGAGAACGCAGTCGGAACTGCGATGATGGGGTCGCCGAATGGTGTGAGCACGATTACGAGTTATCAGAAACTGTTGAGTCAGGTTTTTGCCCAGGAGAGCAGGGGAACGGCGTGGATCTTTGCGCCGGCCGATCTAGACTTTGATACACTGGATGAGGTCAACACTTGGTATGTTTGGACACTATGTCGTACGTTAATGAAGAGGATGAATCTAACGCGCCGATGTAATGTAGGAAGAACTGGGAGTTCCCGGCACTGACGCAGAATCCGAATATCATTGATGTGAGGCGCACGGATCCGAATGATAATAGCGATCCGCCGAGTGTGACGACCATCTGGAGACAGGGTGATCCTACGCAGGTTCCGAGGGGCTTGGTCCTGGGGCTTTGAGTTGTGGTACTAGCATCCAAGTTACGTATGTGGAGCTCGAGGGCGCTTGTAAATTTATTTTGAAGTTCGTGTTTGGCATTTCAGGCGTTGCTTTTGTATTACCGATGACAGCAACAATGCTTTCCTAGCCGACCTACCTCGCTAGAGGGGCTAAAAATATAGCGAAGTCGAAGTTGGGTTGCTGCCGGTACTTGAGTGTTTCTTAATTACCTTAAAACTAACCCAAATAACGGGGTTTCGTTATTATCCAAGACAACGATAGTCTTCCTCGACATGTCCCTTAGCCTATTGAAAATTAAGCCGAAAATAGAACCAACCGAATCGAGAAGATATGACTTTCGGATTTTCTGCAACGCTACGATTGTCGTACCATATCGGTAAGGCTGCGGAGTTCTCGTAGAGGCTAAGCGTTCGGCAATATCAGCGACTAGGTCGTAAACTTATCTCTTGACCTTAACATTAGCTTGCCGCAGCTTCGAGTATAAGAATATGAAAGCTCTATTCCTAATATTAAGACTCGAATTTTTAGATATGTATTAATATATCTACATGTTGATCTAGGCAAAAGATTAGATTTAAACATATTCCTTTAGCTAGTTTAAGAGTAACATCAATAGAAGGCTGCTAAAGGAAGATCGGGCGGATCGCGATTCGTCGGGAAGCCCATTCGACGGCAATGTGGGAAGCTTCTGGACCTACCACCGTTGCTTGGGAGAGGAGGAGCTTACTTACTCGGCTTCAACAGCGCGCCATCGAGCGCGTTGAAACCGACGTGTGGTCGCCGCTTACTCATGGGCCATCGCCCTGGAAGCGTTCTTCTGTAGCGAGCCAAGCGCCTCAAGCCCATACTCCGCCTGCAGCCAGACCACCCGAACGAAAGGGTGCGTACGCAGCCTCTGCCCGCATGCCCTCGGCTGGCTCCCTTATGGGATAATCACATCACCGGAGCCGCCGGTACCCGCCGCACAAGCGCTTCCCCGACCGTACCGATAGCAGCGCGAGCGACAAAAACCATCGTGGCAGTGGTCGGAAGATTGATGAGAAGACGAGTCCGAAGGACGCTCCGTGATTGGACGCTTCGACCATCATTACCCCGCCATCCTCCTGGAATACTTCCGTCGAAAACGCAACATCGCCCCAAGCATCACCATATTCCTAGCACTATTGGTGCCTATGTGCTTTTTTTTTGGCACATTCCCCTTTAAAATAGAAATTTTTCTTATGACTATTAACACTTCGCACACATTCCGCGCCAGTAGTATGCTGATCTTGTACTCACATGGCATCGCGACATCGGGGTAAGCCAATGAAAAGGCATGATTCCTTTTGGCAAGCAGCTAGCGACTGCCAAGGTTACACGGCAGCCGGTCAACAGATGCGTTGTACGGTTGAACAAGTAGGAAAAGGCTATAGCCTTGCCACAGGGGGCATTTAATCTTTAAGGTTCAGCCTGGCCGCCTCCAGCCTTTTCTTGCTACTCTTTCTCTTTCTCACACTTCCGGTTGCATCTCAAATATCGTTCCATCATACTACTGGGAGCATACCATCCAACGGCATAATGACGGACCCCGGGGGTATCGTCGGCACGATCTCCCTGACTTTGCAGGTGATGCAAGGCTTGAAGTGGTACTACTCTCAGTTCAGCGCTCACGGAGATGACATCAGAGCAATCGTCGTTCGCGTGGAGCGTGTCGAATCAATACTCCACGTTCTCGGAAAGCCTGTTCGAGAATTGTGGCGCGATGACGACGAACTGTCGGAAGAAGTCCAAAAATGCATCGTGGCATGCGCAGAGGCGGTGCGCCGGCTGCAAACGTGCCAGCAGAAATGCGCTGCGCCGGATCACGCGCCAGATACAGTGAGAAAAAGGATAGTGCTGGGCACGACAAAACTTTTATACCCATTTCGAAAAGACACGCTCGAGGACCTGCAGAAGCAGTTGGATCGATTGCTGGAGAACCTTCAGGTCATTATCGAAGTACTGCAACTGTAAGTTGACACTACAGTGTCTACCCCAGGCCCTGTACTACTACCAAGCCGTACTGACTGACAAAATAGCGACTCCTCGATCCGCTTCCACAACAGCACCGAAACCAAAACAACTGCCATCCGCGATGGAGTCGCTGTCGTCCATCACAGACAGACCTATCAGACCGAGCTTCTGGAGACCATCGATAAAAGAAATGAAGAGCAATGGACAAAACTATCGCGCCACGAATTGCGCGTGGAGGAGAAGCTCAATGATTTGATGACAGCTGTGGGCCAGCTTCTTCAACCTCCCAACCTTTTGCCGACACCTACGGAGCTCAAAGGGCCTTGCGATCAGTATATGGAAGCCTTAAAAACAGCTGGAAGGAAAGGCCGCGAACGTACTGTAGTTGCCACTGGAACAGAATCGGCTAACAAGTGCCGCAAGCTATCGGTCTTCGGATGCGTGTGTCCAAACCCCGCACAAAGGCGCTCTCAAACGTCCCGACAGCGTTGGATAACCTTCTTTCACACAGAAAGGCAGAGACATCTGCCTAACTGCCCATTTATGATCCCCTCGCAGCGCTCTGTCACCGTAGGATTTCGAATGCGTGCTTGCCGCGGTGCTCTTGGCTACTTGATCGAAGCTAGTCTCGAATGGGCGAACAGGTCTTTGTCTCCCCATTTATCGTATCAAAATATCGTCCGTTGGAGTCCAGCTTTTGAGCTGCTGCTTTGCCTCAATATAGTCTCAAGTTCGCCATACGAACGATACGGACTCTTATCTTCGGCTTTCAAGCTGACATTTGAAACTTTAGTTCACCTATTCAAGGGGAACAGAGCAGATCCCCTCGACACAACACCTGTGGGTGGAACTATAAGCCACGTAAGCGCCCATTCAAATAAAATTATTGTATTTGCTAATGTTTGCAGCACCTGTTCGGGGCATTGGGAGTGTGGATATATTTCAGGAAGCTGTGGGATGCTAACATCATTTGCGAGACTATACAACTTTTATTGCAGTTTTCCTGGGCCATGGGTCTTAGATTAGACCAGATGGATGATTACGGAAGGTAAAAACAGCGCATTTAACACTAAAGTGACTACTTAGCTGATTGTCATATTATACAAAGTACGCCATTGGATTGGTTTCTCCGGCATCTGCGTCACGGTGACGAGTTTACTTTGTCTAGCCTTTTTGACAATTTGTCGCATATACCTGGGCTCAGAAACCTAGAATATTCCTCGATCATCCTCTATCGCGGGATAGCTGCGTATTCATATCATAACGTCTACGCTGCGTATGTATCCAAGGACGCATTCCTCGACGGTGTGTGGAATTCAATTACATTTCTATGCCTTTCAACTGACATTCACAGCTTGCAATGACAGCCCTATACGGAAATCCATTCTCCGAAGATCTACAGACGAGCTTCGAATAGCCTTGGAACAATACAGATGCCGAGACCCTAGGGAAGGTCCGGACCTTGGCCTACCCCTGGCTTCAATTTGGATGCCTGGCCTCCAAGAACTTCTTGAGCGCGGCCTAGACCTCACGCAACGCGATGAAAATGGATTTAGTCTGCTGGACTGGGCAATCAGATCTAAGAACAAAGAGTCTTTCCACATGCTGATCCCAGTTTCGGCTCTATTGACTAAAAAAACATGGCCCGGGGCCTGTCTATCGGAGGATCTAGATATCATTAACGCTGTCGCGTTAGCTTTGAACCGTAAATCCAGGCAAGATTATCCGGATTATTCATCTTCTCAAATCAGCCAAGCTTTCGCGCAAGACAGCATATATGGAGCTCTTTTCCACATGGAAGGTTTCCCGGTGCCTAATTCGATGAAATTTGCAGCGACACAAGCACTCTTCAAAGCCGGATTTGAGGAAGTAGACGTGAATGTACCAAACCTCGGCACACCTCTATGGTGCTACGCGAATGCTCTATGGGTCCGCCCGAATGCTCTACGGGGGTACCCCCTAAACAAGGATTACATTGGGTTAATATTGTGGCTCATAAAAAAGGGCGCCCGGATTACTTGGCAACATCCGACATCGAAGACTATGCCTTTGCATCTCATCGCGGAAAGAATTGCACTTTCCAGCCAGACCGACCAACATGGACGGCTAGTTGCTCGGGAGCAAAGCTATCTCCAATCAATTATGCTTGTGGATTCCAGCACACTCAACACTGGCTCCGGGATTAGTGTCCAGTCCAATGCGGAGCCTTCTTCGAATTCCAGTGCTACGAACGATTCCAGTAGAGCTGTTGCAGCGGACTTTGGTGATCCAAGTGCTTCGTCTCTACTGCAAGCTCTTATCAATATCATATTTCAAGATTCTAGGACGGACCGTTGTTCATGTCACTGCTCAATCGATGGTTGCAGTGTCACCAGTGCATCTCTAAAGAGAATACTGCATTACGATTATACGCGTTCTGTAAATCGGGAGACACCAATCGGCAACCTTTTGAGAGCATCGATACGTACCGTTCTTGGATTTTACCCCCGTACAGCGGATCATCCGCGGTTATTTGGCTCCGTCCTTCGGGCTGTCACTTTCTACGCACTGGGCTTAACGCACACCTGCCACGACCATAGTCCGGTTTATCGTATTGTACCCAAAGCCCCGCTGCCGGACGAGGATATTGTCGACATTCAATATACTGAACAAGAGGACATTCAACTTCTGGAAGAGCTGCTGCTGGAATTTGAGAGCGTATGGAAGACTTACGACGGGACATTCATCGAGTTTCTTGATGGGCCTTGGAGCACGCGCGTGGAGGAAATTCTGCATGAGAGGAAAACATCTCTTGGAGGCGGAGTGGAGAAGCTGGTAGATCTGGGTATCGTCTGGAGTCGGTATGGGCCGGAGCTGCCGCCTTTGGTCAAAGATAAAAAAATTGGATCCTGGGAATGGTTCGAAAGCTGTTGCAAAAGAATTCGTGATGGGACATTCACGGGTACTTATGTGGTCTAAGAGCTTAAGGGGTGAGAAGTGGGTCAACTGGGTAACACAGGCTTTGATTGTCTCCAATTAATAAGCGTCTCATTGATAACGCCAGTTATTGTGTAGCGCCCTGCATTATCTTACTCGGTTATATCGGTCTCAAACTAAGTATGGTGAAGGCAACATGCACGGTAAGGGTCTGCGTTAAGTATCATCCGTCTAAAGTCGAAAGGGGGATTGCAATGACAGCCCTAAAAAGAGAAAAAGTTCCACGAGACCAGGAGATCTGGAAAACACTGTGATCAGCGCTTCTTCACTCACCGGTAATATCAGTAATGCCATCAAAAATCAGTCGTTCATGATGACGACGGAACGAGGCTGCAGGGCATGGAGTGGTAGGCTTCCGCCCACATCGTACAACATCACTACATCCTCCAAGCAGCATACTTACAGTTGTTTCTGGGTGTGTTATGTGCAGCTCGATGTTAATAATTACCTAACATCGAGCAACGTTGGCCGGCTCTCCGTTCTCGAACATGATTGGCTGAGTTTGCCCGGCACGCTGGGCCGAACTCTTGTCTAACCCCACCTTGAGATGACATCCGCCTCGGCCACTCGCATAACATCCTCTACTACAATGGAAGTCACTGCGCAATGTTTCCGCTGCCGAGGGATCAGCGATACCATGCTGCTATGGCGTAACGAGCAAAAAAATACACTTCGATATGAGCTAGGAGCGTTCGGTGACCTAGATAATAATCAAGACTGCAAAACCTGCCAGGCCGTCGTTGAATACTTTCGTGCCGAACTCGAAGGTAATCCGCCGCCATCGTCGTGCCTATATTTCGGCAGACTGATACACAAGCAACGATTTTGGATTCACTTGGTGCGTCTTTGAAGCTCCATCTACCCCAAATCATGACCGCTAAACCGGGAAGCAATTCGGTGACGCGTTAGACGACGACTACCAATCTGCTGCGCTTGAATTGATACCGCCTTATGAGAGGGAGCCAAGTACGGGATACTATTTGACGCTCAATGAACACTGGATCGATATACAAAGAACCTCTCGATGGCCAGCATCCTGCGATCTGGAGCATCAAGGCGTTTGCCACACTTTCCCCGCCTGGAAAACGTTGGACCTTCCGACAAACCTGATCCTTATCGATGTCGAGTCTTGGAGCCTGGTCATGGTCAAGCCATCGCAATACGTAGCGTTAAGCTACGTTTGGGGCCGAATACCTGACATTCTCGAGACTACGAAGGCGAACTTCCACAATCTTCAAGAATCCGGGGCCCTAACATCCTCCAATCTCTCCGCGCGACTACCGAGAACTGTCCGCGATGCAATCATCTTGACAAAGGCTGTAGGACAGCGGTACCTTTGGGTAGATAGGCTCTGCATAGTTCAAGATGATTTCGCGAACAAGAAGCAGCAGCTCGATAGCATGGCCTCCATATACGCAAGGTCCTACTTCACCATTGTCGCTGCGGACGGCCCCGATGCCGATTATGGTCTCCGGGGCGTTCCGGGCTCGGATTCTCCACGATCGCACAAACAGAAGCTATATCATTTCTCCAACCGTTGTTCGATGCTACAAGCCCCCATTCCCGAAGAAAAGCAAGATATCAAAAATTGGCATCGAAGAGGCTGGACGTTCCAAGAGCGAACCCTGTCGAATCGAAACTTGGTCTTCTTTGATGATCAGGTCTTTTGGGAATGTCGCAGCTCAATCTGGCTCGAAGATCTTGCCGACATTGCGGAGGGAGCCAACCCGCTGAAGATATCGAAGCGCAAAACTGCCGATGGGCATGATTTGCAATTTTTCAAATGGCCTGATCTACACCAGTATGCGAATCTCGTGCAGCGGTATAATTGCAGGCTTCTTAGCTTCCCGTCCGACGGATTGAACGCGTTCTCAGCTGTACTTCAAGCTTTGAGTCGGTCGTTCCCGGGAGGCTTTCTGCACGGTCTTCCAGAACTCTTCTTTGACTATTCGGTTCTATGGGCACCTATTCTCTCATGCAAAAGCCGCGGGTTACAGTTTCCTAGCTGGTCGTGGCTTAGTCATGAAGGCGATATCGTGTTTCTGTATTACAACAAGTGCGACAAGCTTCTTTTCGAGTCCAGCATTGGTGGCAAGTTAATGCTAGCCCCGGCCGCGGAACTATATCCCATGGTGGATTGGTATAAAATCTCCGCCCAAACGGGAGAGAGACATCGTGTTGGCAACTCGTACTATGAGTATCAGAGAATGCGAACAGACAACGAAAAGCCGTTGCCGCCCGGATGGTCAAGATACACCCATCACCAGTCGCATCCTCAGTTGAAGAAACACCAGGAGGATGTCGTGTACTTCAAGCACACGGAAATATGGGGAAAGCAGTTCATCTATCCCTTTCCAATAGCCGAAGAGCCTTTGAGGAATGTACCTGCCATGTGGACTAATCACTTAGTATTTACGACAACCAGTCGCTTCTTAATCCTTGGCCCTGAGATGAGAGGACGGGCGGAAAGCGGCGGTTATGGGTGGAGCAATTATCACAACGCCGAGGTAGCCGGCTGCATAGTTTTTTCTCTGTTAGACACTTTCGGTAATTGGGTCGGCTTGATACGCGGGAACGAAGTCAATGAGCGCGAGGCCCCAGTCCGAGAAAGATGCGAGATTATTGTGGTTTCCGGTGGTCTGGTTAAGGAAGACGCTTGGGATCGTGCGAGGAACGGATTCATGGAGTTGGACGTGAGGAAGGAATTAAGGGGAATGGAGGTGTATGAGTTTTTCAATGTGCTGTGGATTGAATGGGATGGGGGAGTTGCAAATAGAAGAGGTGCTGGAAGGGTTTGGAAATCAGCTTGGGAGAAGGAGACTGCTGAGAGAGTAGATGTTGTATTAGGATAAGAGTGGAAGTCTATCGCCGCGATCGCAACTCATGGTGAGCCTTGCAATTACCACAATAGGCCTATTTTCGGGTCTGGAAGCGAATAACGAATCTGGTGCCGTCGACACATACGCCATCCCACCGATTCCTTACCGTCGGAAGATGTGAAGCTGAGAATTGAGTATATTGAGGTCCCTGTGTAGGGAATGTAGAGGGGAGGGCAAGGTCCCCTTATATACAGGTGAATAGAGAGGAATAGGAGCGTACAGGGGTGCGTTCCGGCGCAACAGAAGACATTCCTTTCCAAACGCGCAGTTTGGCATCAAACGGCTCTCACAGCCAAAACAGTCTAATTATACCAAAGCCTCACATCGTTGTCGGTCTTTTGCATATCTAATCTCCATATCAGCCTGGCGTTGGCTCGTTTATTCCTCGGGTGCAGAAAGCACCTTCACCATAATGCCTCTTCCACTCGCATAAGGTCTAACAATTTGGAGCCAAACCTTATGTTCATCCTCAAGCTCCTCATCTAAGTCTTCAGCAAATTTGCGGCGAAGACCTTCCTCTTGAAATTCTTCTACCACTTCAAGGAGAACCCCGTAAAGGGGATCCTCGTTTATACTTCCATATTCGACAATTTTTAGGCCGCGTAGGGCGCTGAATTGCGCCAGGTCCGTTATGAATTGTTGCGCCGAATTCTGTTGCTCAAGCGTGGATCGTCTTGCCGTGTAGAAGCTAATTGCAAGGTTTTCGAGATGTCCAATATGACGCTGATGGATGCCTCTTAGAAGCGAATTCAAAGATATTCCATCGCAGAGGGACTGAATGCCGTAGTCCAGGTAAAGAATGTACTGGTTGTGTCAGGCATGCAAACTGGGAAGGGCCTCGATTTTTGTTGCCTATCAGCTCTATAGCATAGAAGTAACAGGCCATCCATTCGCGAAGCGGTTTAGACACAGGCAAGAGTGGCGATGGTGTCGTGGTACAAATGAGGAAGTGTTTTGGATCATGAGACGCCTCTAGGCGCACCCAATAAGGTTCGCTAGCCAGAAATTGTTCTACAATCTACTTGAACAACTCTTGCGGTAGCTTGAGGACCATACTTGTGAGTATTTCCTGAAGGGTATGGTTCTTTTCAGACACATCTGTGCTAAATTCTTGCAATGCACTGCTTGGAGACTCTGAGAAGATCAGTCATGTGCTTCCCCGATTTGAATTTGAGCCCTTACTATATGGTACCTGAGCAGCCGCACCATCCCACTCACATCAGCACGTGGGGAGTTAGGCAGTGTGTCGACTATGACATGCTCAATGAAGCCCTGGATAAACGACGTTATTCACGCTCAGAATATGGCGAAGAAGTCAATCAGTTACTTGACGCAGCTAATCGTGGTTAGTTCATGCGGGCTGCAAAGATGAGAGGGACAGATAGTGGGGTCGGAAAGGCGTACAAGGGGTCGAGCTTACAACTACGCGGTAATTTCAAGAATCAATCCAATCTCTGAATGTTGATTATATGCGTCAAACTAAGGCGGTATTGATGACGGTCTGCCAATGATCCTCCACTACAATCGGCGCGCAGTTGTTTCCATATCCTTGTGATTCATGGGAATTCGAACACTATGCTCATGCATGTTGCTTTTGCCTATATTTGGGTGCTAGTCGCGAAGAGGTGGGCGGAAGCACGGGGGCGGCAGTATTGGGGGGGAAGCAAGGCGGCAGAGGAAATGGCTCCAAAAGGCACAGGATGCATGTAGGTGATTGGCGATGGCCGCCCCCGTAGTGTTCCAACGTCTTACGTGTCTACGGAAGCGAAGTTAATAGGTTCGCCGATCACAGCTAATATGCAAGTGATCCAGTACACTGGAACACCCGTCGAGTGAGGCACCTTAGCTCGGTGCCCGACAGGCATGTACTGTACCAGCCGCTTTTGTCGCCTGCCTATGCCATTTCCGTCCTTATAAGAGGACGACCATGGGGATGCTGCCGTATCCGCGGGGGTAGCTTGACCTACGTTCCAAGTAAGGCCCGATTGTTTGGGGCGTAGAAAGCCTGCTACTAACTAGTTCTTCCTGTAGTCGACGGCGCGGCCATTGTCTAATTCTCTTGGCGTGGCCGAAGGATCCGAACTAGTCCGGTTTTTCCTCCCGTTGAGAGGGCGGGGTGATGAAACCGACGAGTACTCCGAGCCAATGGGGGAACTGCATGTTACACAGCCAACACAGCCGACACTGACCGGACCACGCCGGATGTTGGAACATGATCTCATTGATTGGGTATTTGCTGTAGACGAAATGGGTTTAGCGCCTTGGCAACAAGCTCTTCTTTATGAAGTAGTATCAGGCTAGCTCACACACCAGAACAGGTCACATGACTGCTTCTGGCTGCTACGCCTCATTCGGTTCTATATAAGCTGCCTCTCATACAGAGCTTTCACAATCAACCACAGTTCTCACAGCCATTTATCACAGTGATTCACTCCGAGCCCTCACTGTGACAAGTAGCCACTCACCCAGATTCGTGCACCAGACTTTGTTTACGAATTGTATTTGGCCCCACTTTTTTGTGTCAGTCGAGTGATAACTATAAATAACCTTGCATCGTTGCTGCAGTCTCTGGAAGAAGAATAAGCCCGCCATTCAACAACCCGGGCTGCCCCCAAGGCTTACCCAAGCATACAATTATGTCTGGCCTTGGGTCTGGAGCTAAGTACGTGGAAAGTATACCCTATTACAAACGTACTTGGTTTGTAGAATATCGGTTCACTCACGACGTACCTGACACTTTCTGACCTGGTCCAGGTTGATTTTATCGTTGAGAGATCGAAATCGTTCCTCTGAAGACAAGCTGTACTCAACGACGAGCATGGCTATTAATGTCGCGCCGACCGTTGTACCACCAGAAAACTCAGGAAAGGAGCGACATCTGAAGAATGCAACATATGAAAAGCACGAGGAGAGCCCGGCTCTCATGACAGACATTCCTCCAGAAACGGACACGCCATGGCAACGAGAACCTAGTAACCCGATGCGTTGGTCTAGTCCTCGTAAATGGACGATTATTCTACTCATAGCAGTGGCAAACTTTTTTGCGTATGTCGTAGACGTCCCGTAGCCCTTTGTTCCCGTTCTCATTGTCATGAATATTCGCATATGAGCTTACTGGTATTCTCAAATTTCAGGCAGATGGCCTACACAGCTTTCCAACCAGCTTTGCCAACAATCATGGATGATCTGAATGTCAAATCCAATCGTGGCTCTCTGTCAACTCTCACTATATCGATAAATATACTGGGATACGTCTTCGGACCGATGTTCATTGCTCCTGTGTCCGAACATGTAGGCCGGAGAACCGTATTGATTATTTCAATTCCAATCCTGTTAATCTCGATAGTTGGGCCAGGGGCTTCCGTCAATATCGCCATGTTCCTGGTTTTTCGAGCCATAGGAGGCTTCCCTACAACATCTCTGAACTTGATCAGTTATGCAATTGTCGCCGACCTTTTGCCGGTGGAGAGAAGAGGGCTTGGTATGAGCATCGTTTTGGCTGGGCCCAGCATTGTCAGTCACCCCAATATTTCTATGCCTGCTTCGCCAGATAAATAATCTGACCATTTCTTCCAGGGCCCAACCTTGGGCAAGTAAAATGTAAATCTTATCAATGTAAGAGATACTAATATAAGATAGGGCCCCTGACCGGTGGATACATTGCGCAGCATATCGGGTGGAGATGGATATTTTGGATATACACAATGGCTGTGAGTTCTGGGAGAGTATACAGTTATCTTGTTTCTCACAAAGTGTCAGACAGGTATTTGCGGGATCCTGATGATTCTCGTATACAAGGAGACTTATAATCCTGTCCTTGAGCGTCGATATCACGCCGCGCGGCTGAACGAGCAAAACTACAACCCTCCCCTTCGTACAGAGTCCGAACAATCGCCATCCAGTCTTCCATCTAATATTAAACCTCCCCCATCGCTTCGGCAAGCTTGTGTTCGGCCATTCAAGCTTATGCGTACGCCTGTCGTACTTTACGCTACATTCGTTTGCTCTATTGCGAACAGTTATCTAGTGTTTTCTCTAGCAACCTTGGGCACTTCATTTCAGGAGCGGTATGGGTTTTCCGAGTCGCAGAGTGGTCTTGCATACCTTGGCATGACCGTCGGCTTTACTATCAGCCAATTGACTGCTGGGTTACTCTCGGACGGCTACATCCGGAAAAAAACGCGCAATGGAGAACTCATGACCAAGCCAGAACAACGTCTCCCGATTCTCATGATAGGTGCCGTCATGCTGCCAGCTGGTTTCATCGTCTATGGCTGGGGCCTTCAGTATCGAGTCCAGTGGATGGTTCCCATCATTGGAAGTGCACTAATCTCGTTGGGGGTTATGTACAACTTCATGCCCGTACAGATGTACGTGGTTGACAGCTTTACCGTATATTCTGTCAGCGCCACTGGAGCTGTAGGAATCATTCGTTCAATCATCACGACTGTCTTTCCGCTTGCTGGAGATCCTTTGTATGCCAGCTTGGATTACGGCTGGGGAAACACCTTGCTGGCCTTTATTGCGCTGACCAGCTTGCCGATGGCAATGATATTTTGCAAGTATGGAGAGAGATGGAGGCTAAAATACCCACCAAAGCTCTAGATACTGTCAGAAAATCGATAACATTTCACGCATTTGGAGAGTGATATGCCAAGGACCCACAGCCCGAATGTGGACTCACATAAGGAGCCAATGGATCTTCCAGAGTCAGCGGTAACCAAACTTAATGGGCTCGGTAACCGTGAGCAACAATTACGATAGACCAGAATCTATCGATTCTAGCCCTAGTAATCTAGCCCATACATGCAGCCATAACGAACTATTCCGCGAGTGCCTATGCTACGCCTTTGAATCCATGATCGTTAAGGTGGAAAAGATCTATCCCGCCCCACGGTATTTCCGCCAGAGAGAATTTTAATACGCGTTTGCCCTACTATATACTCTAGTAGTTCGTAAGGCCAGATAGATGTATATTAAATTCTATAACTCTTTATAATACCTCTTAATTTTAAAAGCTTTTACCTCTCTTATTTTTCCTCTAGTTAGCTTTTCTATACAGAAAGGAACTAGTATACTACGATAATTTCCGCTATATTAACGTTAAGTAACTACTATAAAATACTAATAACTATTCTCTCTTCTCTTTCTTCTTATTATCTTCGAATAAGTAGCAGCCATCGCGTCGTCAAACTCGTGGAATAACCTGAAAAGGTAATATAAAAAGGTATTTCGTACCGAATACCTTAAAACGTAAGAAAGTTATTAGTTATAGTTATTACCTATAATTATCTAAAGCTTACGTTACGGTATAACTATAAGAGTAATAGCCCGAGCCTTATAAAAGAGGGCGAGCCGTATACCGCGGGTAACGGCTAGAGTCTTAGAGAGTGTATAGCGCGTACTATAGCGTAACGTTCTAAGCCTTATAGAGACGGCGTGGCGCGTACCATAATATTAAGCGGTAGCGATAGTAGTCTACTAGACTCGAGAGTAGCCAGAAACGTAGCCTGCTACCTGCTCAACGTCCTATAAACTTCTTCATCAGCGGAGCGTTACATTCCATCCTCCCTCCTCCATCCTCTATCCTTCATAGTCTCATCAATTGCTCTACCCATCCACGCAGCTAGCTGTTCAACCTGCGACGTCACCTCCATCTCACGACCGAGCCATTTTGAAACTCGTCCGCCGCATCGATCCATAGCGCTATGACTTCCATCGCAGCTACGCAACCGGAGGGCGGCGTCGCCACAGGCACGTTAGTGCATCGCTGCCTCTACCCCCCGTTTACAGGGGAAGCACTTGAGTACACCAAAAGCGCGTCTAGTGATCTCGATTACCTTATCCTTACTGATCCCAAGAAGTGGGATAACTGCGCACGCCAGCTTAAGGTCGGGAAACGGGGAGGGTATGAGCGCTTCGACGACTGGAAAGGCGAGGTCATGCGCGCGTTCGAACTGGCACGCCTGAACTGTTGAGCGAGTTGCCGGCGGAGAGCTGCCGGCGGCCGGACTATACACCACGGGCATGGCGTATTGCCCGTTACCTCTCAGGCCACAGGGAGAGGGCGGAAATTGATATATACTCGTCATTCCCAGCTCTTCCAACGATGCTTCGCCGTGCATGAGCACCCGGTCAACCTTACAGATCGTAACCCCATCATCTCGAACGGTCAGGTCGGCGAGCACTCGTGCCTGCGTGACTGGGATTCCAACGAGGAGTGGCACACCCCAACCGAAATGTACTTTGTAGTTACTTTTGTATCGTATATTATTGTTTTTTAACACACAGGGGTATAAAGCTAAAATCCAAAAATTGCACAAACAGGTACAGCCCTCTACCCGAGTTACACAAAAGCGTTGACGTAGCATTCTACACAATTCGCGCGTTCGACAGCGTGAACAGGCGCGGTGGCCCTTCAGACACACGATTGTCGCGTACTGCTCGAACGGCGGAACTGCCAAGCCCCGATCAGGACCAGCAGCCTTTTCTATACTTGGTTGATTAGTGAATGAGAGCACACAACAGAATGTCACACAAAAGAGTTTACACAACGGCCTAAGCCTTGTATCGTATATATATTTATTTTCTCCACAATTTTTCAGATTAAACACAAACACCTCAGGGTATACAGTCAATGTATAATGGGCCAGTTGGGAAAGCGAATTCAAACCTGACGCAGGTAATTCGCAAGTGGGTTGCTGAGGCTTCTCTCAATTGCGAAAGCAGCGAGGAAGCCACCACTGGTAAACGCCGTTGAAATATATGGTCGGAGCAACGGAGGTGTGAACGAAGACCGGCAACGGTCAGTAGTTCGAGTTAGCCTCTCGGCTGGCTAACTTTTTGCACTTTTTTTCTTTTTTTTTTTGTTTTTTTTTACACTTGCGCATTTTAATAAGGCGTAGTGAAAGAACTAGTATAGTATTGGCTTTGTTGACGAGGGATACTCAACTTTACTATTACAATAATAAATATTATACTATATTTAGGTATACTTTCAAGGTGTGCCCCGACATCAGAGACCAGCTGGATCAGGAGCCATCCAACCCCGGCCAGCCGGTGACGCCCTGTCAAGGGGGCCAACACGGCCACCCGACGAAGTGACAGGACGGCGGTGGCAGCTGCCCGCTAGTCCCCAGCGTCAACGGGCCCAGCCAGAATGTCAACTGGCAAGACAGCCCGAGCGAGCCCGAATGCGAGGCCGAGGACCATTGTGGTGGCGAGGAGTGTCAGGGCTACTACTGCGACCCGAACCCCAAGGAGCCACACCCGCCCGACTACTACGACCCCAAGGATCCGATAACCCGCACGGCCCGGCCAAGCCCGAGGACATTCCGAAGCCGATCGAGCCCAATGAGCCCGATAAGCCCGATGAACCAGACGAGCCGGAGCTGGGAGACATAGACCTCAATAACCCCGAGTGTGTCAAGTGTGCTGACGACATAGGCGTGAGCCCATGTCCGCCGGGGTTACGCTCGTGTGTCATCAACGAGTGCCGGGAAAACTCGCACTGTACGGCCTGTAAGTACGACTGCGAGCTCCTCTTTTGGGGAGGTCCCCATCCCAGGGACCCTAACAGCCCCGAGTGTAAGGAATGTAGCGGCAACCTGGGTTCGAGCGACTGTACAGCCGAAGACGATCCGTGTCTGTTGGCACAGTGCTAGACGTGTTTTGCCTGCGGCTTTAACTGCGACGAGCTTTTCGAGTAGAGAGCTGTAGTAGCTCCTTCGATTTTCTGTGCACTGTAATTGGATAATGCTCCCGAGCTCGGGCCTTGACTATATAGTCTTATTTTGATTAAGTATTGTTGACAGGATATTACCCTCCTACTTGAAATATGTATTGCGTGGAATATACGATGATTAAGGTCGTGGCAGGTAATAATGTGACTGTCAGACTACTCATCACGCCCATCCTTCATCCAGCCATTGTTTACTCGTATATATTATGTCTAGAGGCTTTCAAAAATTTGAGTGTTCCAATTGATCTGGACTTGGCTAAGATGCCGTCGCAGCTGCTCTCGGAGCTGTGGACGCCCCCGGAAACTGCGAGTCAATTCTTTGTGAACATAGGCATAAGACTGTGCGAGAGCGAGAAAGATTATCAATAGCTGAATCAATTACATAGTAATACACTTCGTGGGGCGTAGCTGCTTGCTCGACTCAACAAGAGATGCGTCTTCAAGAGATGCGTCTTGTAGAGATGAAGGCCATATATCTGCCCTTTGGGTCAGCTCAGTTCATCAAGGCAATTTTCCGGAGACTCACAGTCTAAAACACTAGGGTCATCAACATGCGGGCAGGCCTCGAGCTCGAGGACTTTTGGGTCCTTCCTCATATAGTGATATATCCCCAGATAGCCAAAAATGGACAAGGGTACGCGAGGCCTCTCGTCACCAAGTACAATATCCGGCTCTTTTCTGGGCGGATCATCCTCTGCCGGATCCCATCCACCGTATTGGCAGTGGTAATCAACGTGGGCCATGTAGTGGACGGGAAAGGCGACAATGCTGTACTTGACGTGCTCCAGGTTCGAAATGTCGACAATCACCATGCCATACTCTAGACAGTCGCCATAAAAGGGGATTGATAGCGGCTGAAGCTGCACGTCGCCAGTACGAGTGCTTTTGCTGCCCCGTAACAAGCCCGAGACAAGGCACGTACTGGTAAAGGGAAACTTCCTGGGAGCGTCATTTTGCGGTAGCTCGGGCTGCCAAATGGCCTTCCATTCATCGTTCCAATTACAAAATGGAGGCTGCGGCGAGTCAGGCAGCGCGGCCGGCCTTGCTTCCGTGTCCGCATCCTGGCGTTGGCGATACCAGTCTGTCGCCAGCGCCCGCTCTGCCTCAAGGGGGGCGCGGTTCGCGGATTCCGACAGGACCTTGAGCAGACTCAGGATGTCGCTGACGAGATTCTCGATGCGTGACTGAGGCGAGCGGCTGACATCATTGCCTTGGCGGTAGGCGACAGCGAGCGGACGGGTGCTTCCTCCATGGCCGACGTTGGCTACGACGTAGAAGAGGAAGGACCTCTGGATGTTTTTCTGGAGGGATTTGTATCCGGAGGGCATTGCGAGAAAATTCGTAGTAGAAGAGACAAGATGTCGTCGGACGATGTGTTGGCATTGATCCAGTACTCCAGGGCGACCAGGTTGTCAGATGATTTTAAGTCGCCTGACCTTTTACTAGGCCTTTCTCAGCGTAGCGCAGGTCAGGTGACTCAAACTCATCTGAGAACCCGGTAGGGTTAAGGCGTCAGAGCTGTCCGCAGCCTAAATACTTTTCATAGTATTTGCGGTTGGCGACGCGCTAAACTCGCATATAATCGGTGCGATTTCTCCACGTCGTTAACGCCGAGACAGAAACTCGCAACTCGCCATCGAGAACGGCTACCGGACCGCGGGTGAATCTTCGGAAACGTGGGTGTTGTGGGTGCATGCCAGCAACGCGGCGCGCATCGAACAAGGCTACCGAGACATCGCAGACCAGGTCAGGCTGGCTGGCCGGAGTGACCCGCAAGCAGACGTGTTCTGGCTCGTTCATAACCGGCTCCGCAACGAGAAGAACGGCAAGTGGTTGCTAGTCCTTGACAATGCCGACAATGCTGCCGCGCTCACTCTGCCAGCAAGCAATGACCCGAAGGCAACGACGAGCATCGGAGATAGTGCTCGCCCACGGTTCCTCTCGTCGTATCTGGCCCAGAGCAAGAACGGCTCGGCGCTGATGACCAGCCGGACGAGGAGCGTGGCGTTGCAGCTGGTGGAGGGCGACATCCTATCCATCGAGTCCATGGACGACGCCAGCGGCTAGAGCTTCTGCAAAAGAAGCTGGGAGAGGAGGTGGACGGGAACCGCACTACCCAGCTAGCAAGGGCGCTCGAGTTCATGCCACGCCGCACACATCCGACAACGAGCACCTCGGTGCTCGGTACAGCAATACCTAGATGAGTTCCACAGGAGCGACAAGAAACGGACAGGCCTACTTGACTACAACTGAGGCCGCCTCCGGAGAGACGAAGCAAAGAACTCTATTCTTATAACGTGGCAAATCTCGTTCGACCATATACTCCAAGCAAGGCGGTCAGCAGTAGACCTGCTGTCATTAATGAGCTTCTTTGACCGGTAGGGGATTCCTGAGGCGCTTCTTCGCAATCAAGATAGGATAGAGGACAGACACGGTAGTGTAGAAGCCATAAATGAAAACGGAGAAGACAGCGACAGCGACAATGGCGAATCAGAAGCAAGCGTTGACGACGGGTTTGAAGAGGACATTGTCACACTAAGGGACTACTCATTTATTGGGGTTGCCACCAATTCCAGCACGTTCGACATGCATGGGCTTGTACAGCTAGCCACGCGGAAGCGGTTGGAAGGGCAGGGCCAACTGGAAACATTGAAGTAGCAGTACATCAACAATCTTTGCGTAGCATTTCCAACAGGAGACTACAAGAACTGGGTCCAATGTCAGGTACTCTTTCCGCACGCCAAGTCGGCGCTGTTGCAGCCGCCTAAGTCTGAGGAATCTCTACAATAGTGGTATCTATTGTTATATAAGGTAGCGTGGTATACATGGTAGAAAGGAAATGTAGGTGATGCAGAGAAACTGTCAGTAAAGTTAATGAAGGTTAGGAAAAAGCGGCTTTGGAAAGAGCATACAGACACGTTAAGTAGTATAGTAATGGTAGGGCTAGCATCAAAGCTTGCAAGGCGGTAGAAGGAGGCCGAAGAGCTAGTAAGCAGTTCCTCTTTAACGTAAGACGTGTATTCATCCTCGCACAAATTGCGGCCCGTCATTGCCCGGTATTTGCCCATGATCAGCTCGAGCGACCCACGATCCCTATTCAGCCACAGCTGGACGTTCTCCAGCGCTGGTAGCCGGTCATGCTTCTCCGCCGAAATCTGTGTCGATAATTGACCCGCGTCGAAACCCAGAGTAAGCCGCCGGTCAACATGAACGCATGAGGACCCAGTACCTTCTCCGCAAAGCCGACGTCGCGCAGAGCGACACTCTTCTTCTCGCGCTACGTTGTAATCTTGCTATTTTTTGTCTGCGCCGGCTTCGGTACGGATATTGTGTCAAGTGTAGGCGTACGTGAGAGGGGAAATGCCAATTTCAGTCGGCCTCTGCGCGCGACCGCGACGGCGCCCTCGACCGGTGCCTCTTTACGCGCTTTCACCACGCGTCCCGCGCAGATGTATTCGGCTCGCTGCTTCCGCTCATTGTATCGCACAGCACGGTCGTAGCGTTGGGGGCGAAGATACCAATACCGCAGCTAACTGTGCAAAAGTCATCTCCGTGTTCTGCTTAGCTGACTGCGTGTTTGCAAACGCAATGCAGATCCAATTTCCCACCATCCCGCATGTATCGACAAGCAGCAAGTATGTCGGGGGAACCAGCGAAAGCTTACAACCAAGTCACTCGTCGAAAGTTTGGCCGCTTGAAGGCTAATAGCATGGATTGGTACGGATGCAGGAGCGGCTAGTTCAAGAGAACGAGGATATGTCGAATCTGTCACCGGTGGCGATCGACAAAGCTGCTCGCGTCCCTCGCCGAAAGCCATCGCCCACCGCCTTCGCCGCCGCCGTTCCCGATCACGACCTCAACGTTCCACTCGCCGTCACGCTCGACGACCCGCCACGGCAAAAGAACGACTAGGCGGGTACCAGAACAAAAATAGCTGAAGAGTAGAATGCAGTAAGCTGGAGAAAGGGGACGAAGAGTGCGAAGACTCGGAACTAGGAGAGGGCAAGGACAAGAATGATCAGGACAACATCAGCGTTCAATTGCCCGCCGTCGACAGCGGCGGTCATTGACCCTTACTTCTCCGCAGGGTCTGCCCGTCGTGCATCGCCGGCTTCCCTTAGCCCGCAGGCCAACATCTATAGCCCGGTAGGCTCAGATCTCGCCAACAATCGCCCTTCAAGCCCACTGTCCTGGTCGTCCTTATCACCAATATGTGAACATCCGCAGTCTGGACGATCGCCTTGGATACACTCGATAGGCAACTCATCGCGAAGAGTCCTTCATTATCTTCTTTGTCAGCTGCTGGACGACAGCACAGGTTTGGACCGCGGCTCTGTTGGCATATGTTTTCGGTAAAGGCTAAGGAAAGACGTCGTGAATAGAGTTTGCTCCCGCGCATGATCTAAAGGCTGAGGGGGGCGGAGAGCATCCGGTGGGAGCGCGTCTCCGAGCGAGCCCACATGAACTGTTGCTGATGTGGGCGCGCTCATAGTAGCTGGTGTGGTATCCCTTAAATAGCTCTTGAAAGCTGCGCTAACTCGTCGCCCTATCCCTCCCGCATAATGTCCTGAGTGCCTGGTTACCGCAGCCAGTGAGAGCCTCGGGCCTGTGTGCGACCTGTGGGATGCGATGTCGCCTGCGATTTCACACCCAACAATATCCTTTATCTAATCGCAAGTTCTGGTCCAAAGTTTTTTCTATTCTTATTTGCTTTGGCCAGCTTTAACCTTACAGCTCTTTCCAATGTTTCGCGCCCTCGCTTCACCAAGAGCTGGATGTCGCGATTCGATAAAAACTGCCTCCTAGGATGTACCACAGCCGAAAGCGAAAGCGTCGGCATGAACGCTCCTGCTAGGATTTCACGTGCTACTACCGTTTAGCCCAGAACCCCCGTCTCCAATTGCTACACACATAGGTCTATATGCGAAAGCTACAACAAGCCACGCAAACGCCATCAGCAGCTGGAAGAGCAAATCTTGCAGGCTAACCGGGCAGCTGTCCCATTTCAGGGTTGATATCATCCTAGCTCGTGTGTTGGCTTCCATCTAGTGTTCTCTAAAGTAGTCCCGTCCATTTCTACTCGATATCGTGATTGCCCTGATTCTCTCGGCACCGGCTGCATAACTCCATCATGGATCTGGATACCATGTAGTTCCGATTGATGAGGGCTATTCTCCCACTGGTGTACCGACGAGTAGGGACCGACAATCGGTAGAGGTCCCGGCGCCGTGGCGAGCTCGTGGAGCTGCAGTTGTGCAGTCAGCTTTGGTTCCACGGGAAGCGTTTGTTCTGGGACTGATGCGTGTGTCGGCATGATGCTAGATACAGCTACGCTCTGTCTGCGTCGTTGCAGGCAAAACCATACGGCAGCCGCGCCCAACAGGAGCCCGACGCCGATTCCTACTGCAACACCGATTATGATCCTAGGAAGGTCATTTTTCTTTGTATTCGCCTCGTTCCCACTAGTCATTGTTGGGCTTGAGGGAACTGTGAGCGATGTGCTAGTTGGTGATGTGCCAATGACTCTAGAGCTTGTCGATGATAGATGGCTGGGAATATCGTAACCAAACGTCGCACAAGTTCGAATGGCAGTCCCATAGATGTATTGAGTATCGGCGTCCGAGCATGATTGAAGAAGGCAAGCGTAGGACTCTCTTGTATAATCTGGGGTCCGACATGTACAGAGAGGGTCGACGAGGCCGGAGGGGCAGTATTTATCGCAAATGGTAAAACAGGAGTTAGCGCAAAGGGGCCAACCGGAAACAGCAAGCTCCTCGGAGCAGCTAGTAGCAGCTGCTGAGTGGAACGGTAAGATGAAGAGAACTTGCGCGACATAGCGCAAAAATCGAAGTTTAGGCATAGTAGAGATGCAGCCTGGAAGATCCATATGTATCGGAGGTGACAGTCGCAGATATCCCAGAAACCGAATGCCACCCCCAAGAACAGTTCTCGCTAGTGCCGTAAGCCACCCAATACGCCATGACGCCCAACTCGCCTTTTCTCTTGGCTTCTACGAGAATCTCCTTTTCATTGGATGTTTTCCGGCCTATATATAGCTTGTACTGGGATATATAATTGTGTTGAATTCTTTTTGCGATCTCGTGGCTACGAGTCGTATTGATATTCACCTTTCGGAAGCTGGATTATGATGGTGTTGGGTGGTGCTCCGCTAAGAAGCGTTGCGCATGCGCATCACTCATCGAATTGCCCGAGTTTTAGTCTTATTGATCGTGGTCCAGGCCAAAGCAGTGCGCAAGTGTAGAATCTAACTCCTTGAAGTTATTAGGGTTTGGACTAAGAGCGTTGGTAGCGAAAAGAATGGTCAGCGCGGCAACTAGGTCCGGTCAAGGCCTTTTGAGCTCGCGAATGCTTTGCAAATGTCCATTACTGTTGACCGGTTGCATGTTCAAGGCAACTTGGAAGGTGTGCCTGACTTACTCCCCACTTGTCTCTAGAACATACTCGTACGCTAGGTGTTAACTCTGTTCGGCTGACACCATGTTATGCAGCTGCGTCTTTCAGCTGAACAGCCTAGCTTAGCTCCATTGCGCTAAACGCCCGCTTAGGGAGGCAAATTTTAGCGAGCACTAAATCGATTGCTTTGCTACTGCTGTGATTTGAGTCGAAAATCGTCAAGGGTTCGTGAACTTATGCTACTATCGACTTAAAAGGGGATAAATATTTCTATAGAGGCCGGAGATAGATCCTAATTACCCATTATCTCTCACTTAGCGCGCGCAGATTCGCTGCCAAAGTCAATCTACAGTCTCTTACATATGCACGATGCTTGCGGCAATCTGAACTGCCCATGCACGACCTTCAGATAGGCTATCCGCAGAGTTTATCCTAAGAATGGAGGAACCTGGAGCCGTGGGCAAGCAAAGTGTTGTGGATATCGAAGTAAGTGGGCATGATGCTGATGAGGGTCGAAGAGTGATACAATGAAATTCGTCATACTGCGTCGCCGTGATTGATAGGTGAAGTCGTGACAGCAGCGCATACAAATCTTGCCGGCGGCATCTAGCCTAATCTACGAACAATCTACAGGAGCAAACGACTTCGCTAGCGTGCTTCGCCCCACCGCCAACCGCTTTCGAACTGGACACAAAGGCGAGAGGCACAAGAAAAGCACGCAATGGCATGAAACACACGCGCTACGCAGTAGATTGAGTCATGAAGAGCAGCAGCGCGGCGCGCTGCAGCTATACACGTGCAGTGAACAAGGCAGCAACTTGTTCAATTCCCCATCCATTGCACCAATCAATTATGCCCAACCGTCCCTTTAAACCGCTCACTACTACCGCCTCGTCTCCATCCACTCCAACGTCCAGTGGTAGCACTATATCACCGACCAACACAATTGGCCCTGCCCAACCGCCGTCCGTGCGAACTTTCAATGTCTTGTATCGCGACTCTCGACAAAGTCGGAAAGCCCCATGGACCGGCGACGCTACCCTTGCTGTCTCTTCAACAGGAAACGCAGCATTACGGATTGATGAGGATACGCACTATAGCAATGGCGATAGTGAGCAAAATGTGCTGGCTCGTGGAATGATCCGACTACCCTTAAGCCTCGGTGCGCGCGCTTTTCTCGGAAAATACATGCTTCAAGTGGGAGAAGAGGAGCAGACGGTTGCGGACAGGAATTCAGAAATATCTAGGCAACCGAGAGCATCTGTGTATGCCACTGGCATGTCGATGGGGGCATTGCAACCGTTCAGGAATCCCCGCTTAGCCATCCAGCCACTTCCAACACCACTACAGGAATTAACGCATGCAAATTTGTGCTGCGAGGAATGCAATCAAACACAAGAGCCCTGCGGCGGGCAGTTCCCTTGCCAAAACTGCATCGATCAGGGCAACGAATTCTGTTCTGTGGTTGACAGCCATGCTACCTTTATCAAACGGACACCAGTTTCTCCCGGTAACGACCAGCGGGCTGACAAGCAAACAAATCCTCAGTGTATCAATTGTCGCATTTTCGGCTTGGCTTGCGATTCGAGAACACCATGCATAAGATGTATGCGTAAAAGGAGGGCATACTGCACAATAGAGTACGATGACGGCACAGTCATATCGGCGAGATGTTGTGCTTTCCGTATTAGTACAGGTTATAACGGCGACGAAACTGTGGCCTTAGACCCTCGTTATGAGCCTGATTCGATGGATGAATGGCCGCTGTGGCCGCCTGCAAAACCCTCGCGGAAGGCTCTTGCGTGGCTGACCGGTGAAAGTTCTCCCACTCTCCACGGATGGTCTATGGATTCGACCAAGCTATCGCAGCACTGTTGGTCTTTGCAAGATAAAGAAAAGCTTGACCGGGATGCTGTGGTGTAGCTACCAATATTTTGAACCATACCACGATGAAAGGGTGACAAACTAGCGATCCGGGCGAGGGAACAAAAGTTGCTAGCGCCTTGCCTGCTTTCTGTAGGACAAGCCGAGTTGTACAACATAGATTCTTACAACTCTGGAGCACCTGCTGAGCAAGGTAGATATCCTTAGGGCGGTGAGGAGTTCAGAGGAAGCTCTCTGGAGGTGAGAGAGGTCGCCTTTGGCGCGGAGGGGCATTGCAAGCCTCTGGGAAACTTGCGATGAGCGGAGCCTGATTGATGTTGAACCGGTAGAGGCTAGTAGCCTGCAAGCCAGCTCGGATTATACGCTTCTTCCCTAGCTTGATAGTAGCAGGTAATAAAGCGCTCCTTCTTGATAGATGCTGCGTCGTCGAGCGAGGTGAGCTCCTGGATCTGGCGTCCGTAGTTTGACTTGCTAACCGAGAAAGGAGCCAAATCTAGAGGCTGTAGGACGTGAGAGGGGTACGTAGGTAGGCATGCGAGCTTAATTTGGTGTTGTTTACAGAGCCATAGGAACTTAATATTAATGTAGCTGCGATGGCATTCGAGGAGGAGATACTAGTGGTCCGTTGTCGCCGTCTTAGGGATAAAAATACGTTATAGCTACTCCGTACCTATTATATCTAACGTCAATCTATTCTTAGATGTTAGATGGAGCTATTTACGTACAAAATTTGCGAGAAACTCGGTAGTCTATAGGTTTAGGCCCTTAAAGATAACCACGTACCGTAACTTCTACCCTATTATCTATACGTACATAATTATTAATACCAACTCGCGACTCTCTAGCGCCTTAACGTAAGTTTCTTCTTTAACACTCCAATAAGAGCTCTGGTATTAGTATATACTCCTAGAGTAATGCTAGCCTTATCTATAATGTATATATTCTCTACCCATATATTGAGCCGCCGTTGAGTCTACTCATAGAGCTCTAGGAATACACGTAGCTATTCTAGCGTAACAATCTGAGCTCTCTAAGCCTCAATCCTCCGGCCTACTACTAAGGCGACGCGTGGCTAATAACGTAAAGATATAAGAGCTAGAGCTTGCCGACAGGCTAATCGTCGCCGTTTATACGTAGGATTCGATTCGCCATTTCCCGAGGCCGAACGTTTGAGGGAGGGTAACCGCGCGTCTCTTCTTCAAGAATCTAGTCTACAAGAAAGCCTTCTTGTAGAGGAGCCAGCCGCTACTAGTACTAATAGCTATTCAGTCGACCAATGAATGTAGACCGAGGGGTGCCATACGCCCCCGCAGCAGCGCTCTGGCTATTGAAAAGGTCTGCATGATAATCGTCGATAGCTAGTTGTATAACTAACTCACGAACATCCATAGTAACAAGCTGGAGTGGCGCGTTTTGGTGAGGGTGTCGGAAACCATATGGTGTCGGAAACTATAGCCGAGCTAGTACTAGGCTGGAAATGGACTAGCCTTTCGGACAGTCACCCCAAGTCCCGCTGCAGTCCACTGCCAACCCGCAATCAATCCACACGCGTTCGCATCGCACATCACGACGCGCATCACCATCGCATTGCTCTCATCCATCACGACCTTAGCAATTTAACGCGTCGCCTATCGAAGTTATCTGCGCCTCGAAAACCTGCCATATTCACAGGCGGAGAAGCCAGCTTATGGGAAGCTGTTCAAGCAATTGGCAATTGATCACTCCCTTAACCGGAGTTTTGCCGAGAGCTGAGAATGAGATTGCCCGGGTGAGTCATTCCTGCCTCAGTTTGCCAAACACAACAGCTGCAGTAGAATCGGGCCAGTAACGTTAATACGATCGCACCGCTAAGTCGAGCTGTCTCTTTTCCCCTACCAAAAGTACGAGCCTTCTTTCTCAGACAAATACTCTTTGACACTGACAATCTCCATCTCAAACAGTTGAGCACACGTAGCATGGCTTCCGACGGTCGCAAACAGCCGCCATGGATCCCCCCGCAAGCCCGACCTGACGCCCAGCTGCCCCGACTGAAGATCTACAACAGCCTGACGAGGAGCAAGGATGACTTTGTCCCAGTCGATCCGACAGGAAAGATGGTGACGTGGTACGCGTGTGGCCCGACAGTGTACGAAGATGCCCATCTGGGCCATGCGAAGAATTACGTCTCGACCGACATTATCCGCCGCATCATGAAAGACTACTTCGGCTTCCGTGTCAAGTTCGTTATGAATACGACCGATATCGACGACAAGATCATCCTCCGGGGCCGCCAGCAGTACTTGCTCGCTCGCTTCAAGCAGGAGCATGCCACTGAGGACAACTCGGTGAGCGATTCGGTTTTGGCAGAGGCCAAAGCCGCATTCCAGCAGTACATTGGCAAGAACCTTCCGTCTCTGCCCTCGGATACGAGCCCAGAGACTTTTTTGGAGGCAGCGGACAAGGCATATAAGGATAAGGCCGAGCCTCCACCTCCGGCCGACGCCGCGACAGCAAACCAGGGTCAAGCTGTTACCGTCGCTGATTTGCTGTTGAGAGCACACATTGGAACGGCACAGTCGGCTGTCGAAGCCCTGCAAGCCCCAGGAAAACTGCCTGAATTTTTCGCCAAGACGGAGGATATTTTGCTCCCATATCTCGATGCCTTGCATGGTGCAGAGATGGATTCCAATAACCACAAGATATACCTGGAGCTGACCCAGAAATTCGAACGCCGCTTCTTCGAGGACATGAATGCACTTAATGTCCTGGCTCCCGACCACCTAACTCGTGTGACCGAGTATGTCCCTCAGATTGTCCGCTTCGTTGAGAAGATTGTGGCGAACGGTTTCGGTTACGCTACCCCTGACGGCTCCGTATATTTCGATATCGACTCGTTTGAGAAGGCTGGGCACAGCTACTCCCGGCTGGAACCGTGGAACAAGAACGACCCTGCCCTCCTAGCTGATGGTGAAGGTTCACTGTCCAAGGGAAGATCAACGAAGCGGAGCGATAATCATTTTGCGCTGTGGAAAGCTAGCAAGCCAGGCGAGCCAGCATGGCCGAGTCCATGGGGTCCTGGGCGGCCAGGATGGCATATTGAATGCTCTGCAATGGCCTCCGAAGTGATCGGGAAGACGATAGATATCCATTCCGGAGGCGTCGATCTTCGTTTCCCTCATCATGATAACGAACTCGCACAATCGGAAGCTTACTGGTCGACTCCGGGCTGCCAAGTACAGTGGACGAATTACTTCATTCACATGGGGCAACTTCGGTAAAAGGTTTCAAATGCCGATTTCGTCGTACAAAGGCGCTAACAGATCGTAGGATTCGAGGCTTGAAGATGAGCAAGAGCCTCAAGAACTATACGACCATCAAAACTGTTCTCTCCCAAACGGAGTGGAGTGCACGTTCTCTCCGAATTTGCTTCCTCCTTATGCCTTGGCAGGATGGTATTGAGGTAACAGATGGGCTTATGAAGGCCGTCGTCGGCTGGGAAGGCAAGCTCAATAACTTTTTTCTCAAGAGCTTGGACGTCTGGAAACACTCCAGTCCCAAGACTACAACAACGCAAGAGCTTGGCGTCGCAGACCAGCAATTATTAAGCGCCCTAGATAAGGCGAAGGCCGATGTCGATACAGCTCTTTGCGATTCCTTCAACACCTCAGCTGCCATGAGAATTCTCTCCGATCTTGTTACCGAGTCTAACTCGGCAGAGGCACTTTCAGATCAGACAGTTATCTTGGTCGCCCGGTGGGTAACACGCATTGTCACCATATTTGGTCTGGATCCCGAGGGAGATCTCAGCAACCCGGCCCGTATAGGGTGGTCGGGCCTCGATATTCCCGCGCCAGCAAAACCCTATATCTACCCTGCATCTCAATTGCGCGACAAGGTTCGAGCCTTGGCGTATTCCGGCTCGGTCGATCATACAGCTATAGCGAAGCTCGCTGACGAAATTACGATCGCGGCGTCAACACCAGTGGTCGAGTCCTCCAAACCATATGATCAGGTGCTGCAGCAGTTCTGCACTAACGTCAAGGCCCTCACGGCCCAGCAAGCGCCGGCAAAAGACCTGCTTGCATTATGCGACCAGCTCCGCGATGTACACCTATGGAACCTCGGCATCTATCTCGAGGACCGCAACAACCCCCAGCCTGCTTTGGTACGACCCCTCGATAAGTCGCTCATAGAGGCGCGCGCGGAGCGGGAATCAGCTGGCACTGCGAAGGCGAAGGCCAAGCTGGAACAGGAGGCCAGGGAGGCTGAGAGGGAGAAGGAGCTGCGCGAGCGCGCCAAGGTCGACCCCCTGCTGATGTTCAAGGCCTCGGACGAGTACTCGGAATGGGACGAAAGCGGAATCCCGACCGTAGACGCAGCGGGGAATGTGGTGTCCAAGAATAGGCGCAAGAAGCTGGTCAAAGAGTGGGAGACACAGAAGAAGAGGCACGAGGAATGGCTGGCGACGCGGGAGGCAGCATAGAAAAGGGGATTTGGAAAATGTCAATGCCTACTTTAGTGAACCTTATACCTAGTGTCTCCATTCTCAGGTCAAGGTGATGTACAATGTTGAATGAGTATTTTTTCTAGCCTAGGTAGAAATAATTGATTGACGATTACATAAGAAACAAGGATAAAGGAGACCCATCCAGCCATCCAGCCGCGACACGATGTCGGATCGTAACTTGATGCCGATCCTTTCCGTCGCACTACGGACTACTCTAGCTGAATTGGCTCCTGTGTTTCCCCCGCCGACAATGCCGGAAACCCATGCTCGTCGCAGTCTCCATACTTTATCCATACAACACTTGAGCAATGACAATGATCATCGCAACATTCGCACTTCCCACATGTCCAGCAATGGTCAATGTAATTCATGAGGGGGAGGACCTTGAGCGGTTGGACAAGGTGTCGCAGGAGCTGAATGTGTACTTGCTGCATGGCTAGATGCGCATGCCTTCCTAGCGGCATCTTTGAGAGAATTGTTGTTAATGAGGCCCAGTATCCGCGCAGAGCGTTGCTAGTCAGCCGTAAACTTCCTGTCTTACGAGAATGCAAGTGCATAGCCCCGTAAACGGGAGCCGCTAGCACTTTGCTAGCTCGGTGATCTCGACCCAAATGTAACACACAGATACCTAATCTGACTGCCGAATGACTGATATGCGGCACTCTCTTTGCTTTTCAGCTTTTCACTTTTCAGCTTTTTGCTTTTAGCCGCATGTCCGGCTACCACTCTGCCTGTGATTCCACTGGGTGGCGTTTATCTGTTCGACAGTACGACTTATCAACCGTGCCGGCATAATCAAGTGGATCAAGTGAGCCAATTTGTTTTCCATCGCATAGTATCTGAGCGGATGCGGAGATTGAATTGGATCAGTGCCATTTCTTTCGTGGTGGTGCGGATGCGACCTGCTTTCGCTCCCGCGCATTGCTGGCCCAGATCCGACATTGTCATGGTCTGGCTATAAGTGGAAATGATGATCGGGTAATGCGTGATTCCGAAATCATCCCGTATGCTGCTATTACCCTTGAAGCAACAGAATGTTGTCGTAGTCTTGCGTGGCGGTAAAGTGCAGGTATATCATTGGATGTTGGTCATGGGCTGCGGGGGCTGACTTCTGACGCAGCCGGGATCGGCCTCAACATGCATGCTCTTTCTTCCACTCCCCATGCGCCCCAGCTTGAACGCGCATACAGCTTCCTGCTCCCTACCATCTATGCTACAGCGAGCTACGAAATTTCCCGTCCTGTGAGCGCTTCCAACCTGCGCCGCCTTTGTACGATGTTCAAACCCCAACGCCCATACTGCATTACCTGCTGTGATCTGCACCACTCGAACGGCAAAGTTGACAGATATGGTTCATTCGAGCACGAGACTTTTTTTCCCGCACTTTCCGACTCTGCAGATGCAGGATGTGTCTCTTGCACCTTCTTACGCGATGGGGCGCAAGATTTGCTTGGAGAAAGAGATCTGGGAAAGGTGCGAATCAGGACTGTCCGCGAATTCGGCGAGAGAGAACATGAAGATGGGATCGATAGGAATCCATTCCGCACGTGGATGGAGGTCAAGGATGCAACGGATAAGTCCGTTACTCTTGAGTTTTACTCTGATGATGGTTGCGTATAAGCCTTTCATCCAGTCATCGGTTGAAATTGTCGCTGACGCTTTACAGAGAAGGTACTCAGAACATGGCCCGTACTTTCAGCCGGTACGCACATTTCTGCAGATCCCGCATCGAAGGAATGCTTGGACAAGGCGAGAGAATGGCTTCATCAGTGCTCACAAAACCATCATGAGACGTGCGGGTCAGCGCAAGCGAAGAATCTTCTACCCACCCGAGTCATCGATGTGGGATCTCCAACCCAAGATCCGCGCCTTTACGAGTCCAGGCCAACGGAGACGGGGTCTTATGCCGCCTTGTCGTACTGCTGGGGTAAATCGAGAACGTTTATTACTACCTTATCCACTCTCGATGCCAGAAAAGTCGGCTTCCAACTCGAGGATCTGCCAAAGACGTGTCGAGACGCCGTCGTAGTGGCAAGAGCGCTGGGGATACAATACATCTGGATCGATTCTTTATGTATCGTTCAAGATTCATCCTCGGATTGGGAGGCCGAAGCGGCCAAAATGTGCGCGGTGTATACAAACGCCGTCATCACTTTTGCCGGGATTGACTCACCCGACAGCGATACTGGGCTATTCGTTTCTGAGCCGGATAGACATACTGTTGTGCTTCCGGTACGCCTTTCTAGCGATGGGCAGCTGGCCAATGTCTATGCGCGAAAGATGAACTCGAGCTACAAGTCTGGTTTCTTGCATGCGAAACACGTGCCGGTCTCCGATCCCTCTTTCAACGGGATTCTAAACTCACGAGGCTGGACACTTCAAGAGGTCATTCTTTCGCGTCGCCTTCTCTGCTTCGGCTCATGGGAGCTAGGCTGGTGCTGTAGAAGCAGAACCGCATGCGAGTGCGACTCTCTTTTCCGATCCGATCAATTCTTCCGCCTAAAACAATTCATTGAAATCCCCATGACCATGTCAGCACTGCTAGCTGAAGATTCGAAAGACGAAAGACTGTACATCTGGATGCGAACTGTAGTGCGGTTCACTTCGCGCCAGTTGAGCTTCCAAACGGATCGGTTGCCGGCAATTGCTGGGCTGGCGGATGCAATGCATGGGCATATGGGCGGACGGTACCTTGCAGGCATGTGGGAGAAGCATATGGAGAAAATGGTAATGTGGCACTCAGACAGGAAGCCGAACGATCAAGAGCCTGCTGCATTGCAGCAGTCGGTCGAGGACGGTTACGCGCCCAGCTGGTCGTGGGCATCGGTACATGGTGGCGTGTATTTTGCGATCTCAGACGATCGCCTTAGATACACTTCGCTGTGCAACATTGTCGCCATTGATTACTCTCCGAGCACAACGAATGTATACGGGCCAGGCCGTGGAACTCTGACTCTGGAAGGACTTGTGCTTCCCTTGCGCCTTGACGAGAATCAAGAGCAGCCTATGTGGCATGACGGCACACAATCGATGTACTTCAGGGGTACAGAAAGCACTTGGTGGTACCCTGATCGGCGGCCGAAGTCCACAGCCGGAGATTCCCTCATTGGTAAAAGTCTCTACGCGATATTTATCGGCAGTGGAGCAGGAACCAGGACGAGCAAGGGGGAACCGGTCACGGTGTATATTGTTCTGGTATTACAGAAAGTAACGGACATGGATTATCGAAGGGTCGGGTACATGTGGATGGTGGTCATTGATAAGGAGATCAAGAGATGGTGGAGAGGATGGGAGGAAAAAGCGCGCAGGAAAACCATACCCATCGTTTGAACTTGAGCGATGTGCAAGATCAGGGAATCAGACCGGCTGGTCTAACCTTACGCAAGCCTTTCTTCGGTGCGGAGCATGGCAATGAACGCGCAGCACAAGGCTCCTCGTTAAGGCATCCTTCTCTCCGCCCTGATGTATCAATCTCACGGTACCATAAAGCCCCGGCTGGATTCTCACAAAACTAAGAAACAGTTGAAGTCCTGCATGACATTCTAGCTAATTACGAATCAACAGATCCCCTTCGCAACCTTCCTCTCCTCTCAAAGCAATCCGCCTAACCCCCATCACAGCCTTCCCCGAGTCAAAATAACCCCCTACTAACTCTTCGACCTTCCCATACAACTCACCACCCTGCATATAACTTCTGTCATCGAAATCCTTGAGCCGTTGGAAATCGTATCGAGTCGGAGCGGCGGTGCCTATGGCCACTAGTGTCTCCCTCCCGCCTCGGGGATTTCCGGGGTGCCCCGGTCCGGTTTGATGACCCGTCTGGCTGCGCGGACACTTGCTTCCCTCGAAGAGCTTCGTGCTCTCGTCGATCTTTCGCACACAGTCGAACCGTACCTAGCATATTTCTTCTTTACCACTTCAGCATCGCTAGTAGCCCCCGTTGAGCTGAGCCTTTCCGCCCGTGCCTCCGCCCGTCTCTCCCACAACGGCTCCGCCCATCGGTCCCTGCACAGCATTCTTGGAATCATCCTCAACTCTAGCCTTCGGCGGCTCAAGGTATACCCCCACCTCCTCCACATCCCTCAAAGTACCATAGTCATATGCCTGGTGACGATGGTAATCGCACCTCGTCAAACGTCCCTCAACACCTTCATTCGTTGTTGCAGTGCCGACGCGCACGTGCTTCACAGGGCGTGCACAGAGCGCCTCAGTGCTTTGTTTGGTTCGGCGGCAGCGGGGGATTGAGACCTGTCCGAGGATCGGGAGATTGACTGAATGTTTAGGTATGGATTGTCGATTATTACTGATGGCATAGGGGAGTGGCATTGTTGAAGTCGTTCGCGCAACTCGTAGGGTACACTTCGCTGAAAGCCTCCGCATACGCAAGACAGATGGTTTCGTAAGGTCTTGCGAGTGTCTCCTCGGAGAAGTATTCTGCTGTATCTAGGGATTCGAAATGCTTCCGGGACCCTTTCTCTTGCAGCCTTTTGTATGCGCGCCACACATACAAAAAGCTGCAAGAGAAAGGGTCCCGAAAGCATTTCGAATCCCTAGATGTTGGCGCTCGACTAAACATTGGCATCGCTACCAAGGACGGGTCCTACTTTGTTAATGAGATTACACCATGGGATACAGCGTTACCTACCGCCAAGCGTTCCTAGAGAGTTCTGAGCCGATCCCGTACAAGGAGTATAAGATTATGAATATGCGTTGGTTGCGGTCAAAGAAGGATTGTGTGCCAGTACGAAGGCCATGGATGGCGTTGGCTTCCTGGCCTGGATTTTGATGTTCTATTATCGATCCGTTGCACTTCGCTGCCACCACTCCGTCTGGAGTTTACACGAAAATCACCAATAAGAGCGTGAAAAGCTTGTTCGGTAGATAATTGCACGTCGACCTTGATCTCTTGAACTGTTCTGAAAGCATTACCCTGAAGCGACATCGAGGCGTTGCTAACGTTGTGCTTTGGAATGGGTGAGATGTCGGCAGAGATGTGGGGATTGGAAGTATCTTCCTAACCGTTTTTTTTTTTTTGCACCTTGTCCGCCACTCATAGGCAACGACCAGGTCCTTAGCTGGGTGATGTTTGCGGTAATGACTGACCCCAGGGAGCAAGCGAGTATCGGCTTTCGGGTGCGAGGCTCCAGGAGCAGTGTCGAAGATTTGCCGGCTGGAGGATGGCCCTTGGATCATGCTGATCGCAGTAGGACGGATCATGTTGGCAGGATTTTGGACTGCGATAACACTTGCACTGGTGGGGCGGACGGAAGAGCGATACGGGAAAGATGTTCTCGGATGTTCGTCGTGCCCTCCCCTTTCGCTTTGCCCGACTGCTTGCGCAAAAGCTCAACGATCCCCTGCACCAAAGCATCCGCATCCATCGTCTCAGCCCCTAAACCGCTCAAGCCCCATCTTCAGCTGCTCGATGTCCTCGACAAGCTGCTTTGTCTCACGTGTATTCTCTCTAAGCTGCAATATGTCCTCTTGGATTGTAGGCATGGGCGGGTGTTATCTTCGGCCCTGTCTTCGTCATATCCATCTTTGACGGAACTGCAGATTGCTGTGCACGTTCCTGAGATAGGAGGAGGGGTCGAGGTGGGGGGCGGATTGGGCGCAGCGGCGGCGTAGCGAGGGGGCGAGGAATTAGGCGACGGCGTTAGATAGAACCCTAGATTAGCTAGAATGGTGAGTATAGTTATCTAGTTAGATTAGAGATGGAACCCTCACCCATTCGTTGCCCATTGCCGCTTCTTGAACGCTGCTTTGGTGCTCATTGTGAGCGTGCGGGTGGAGATAGTGGCGCACAAACACGAGACGAGCTGCAGACAAGGAGTGAAGAAGGGGAATCGGGCTTCTCTTTTGCTTTTGTGCTCCCGTCTCGAGTATGATTGGCCGTTTGTAATACATGTTGAGCGGGGCCGGCAAACACTGGAGCGCGAGTCGGGAAATTGGCTATACTAGCTCGGTCTCTGAGAAATGGCAACGAGGCTGGTATTTCCATAGTGAGAGATGACCGTTATGCCGGCCAATACTCGCACACTCTCCCCAGTCGCATGTCGCTCGGGAGAGGAGGCATGCCGCCACCGACGGTTTGGATCGCGGAGATGTAGAAGCAGGAAGGATGGTTAAACAGGCTCGTCGATGGTCATTCCGACTGAGTGAGGCAGTTCAACAGGACCATCTTCGCTGGCGCTGAACGGGTTGGCCATGGTGGACGGCGTGGGGTTGATGCCTCGTCGCGCTTTTAGCTTCGACCCCGCAGCTGCCAAGGATATCGTTGCCAATCAAACAGCCGCACGTGGCGACGCTTACACATCGTGCTCGCGCCTAACGGGTTTTATCAGTCTCCTCGGCCCACCCCAAAAACCTGTGAGGCACGTGTAGGCAGGCAGGCACAGAAACGCTGAGGCAGCAAAAGGGTTGTATTCGGATGGAGATGAGACGAATCCTTAAGGAGACGTAATGGTAGGACGCAGGACTATATAGGGTCCGGCACGTGACCGTGGCCGGCCCGATGATGATCCGGGAGTCCTCCGGCAGAAATAGGCGTGACAAAACCCACCAAAAATGGGAAAAATCGCACCTTCATATCTCAGCAACGGCTTAATAAAATAATCTGAAACTCTGTACTTAGGCTTTTACGTCTATTTTATAACTACTATTAGGCTCTAGAAGTATTTTGTTAAGTAGTTCTAGAGATACAGCAATTTAGCTTAAAATTAGGGGCCAAAACACGATATCTTGATAATGGCTAAGCCTACTACTCTAAGACTTTAATAAGAGGTTTCAAATAGGTATTAAAGCCTTAGTATGGAGTTTTAAATTTTTATTATTAAGCCGTTGTTAAGATATGAAGGTGTGGTTTTTCCCATTTTGGGAGGGTTTTCGGGTGCGCAGCTTGCTGGTGGAACACGTTAGTGCTCGATAAGATAAGAAATTTCGATGCGCGGGGCTGAGCCTTCGCAGCAAGGATCACATCCACCGGTGAAGAGCAGTGAGGCGTCCTGGCCCCTCCAGGTCACGCCGCGGCTGCCGCCTTCAGTCTGCTAGATGTGTTGTGATATTATGTTGTATGGCCGCTAGCCCATTCCTTTGGTTCATGAAGGATCGCGTCTTCTATCGCTTGATTCTTTGAGATGCGGGCGTTTCACAATCATCCTCCATCAGTTCGCATTGGACCCTCGTCCGCTTCAGCCTTGTGGAACCATGCGCCCTTACAGCAGTCCCAAAATCAGATATCAGTGGATGACGTGTCATTCGAGCCAAGACGTACCGTGATACTTCGCGCCCGGGAAATGTTTGCTCATCAGTGTGGCTGGGACAACCTACGAAAGCTTCCAAGCTTCAACGATAGAGAGGCGATCTCGGTCGTTTCTGCGCTGGGAAATGGCTCACTCGGACTCGTAGAAGAAGTGGAAATCCTTCGAAAAACGGGCAGTAAAGACCCGTGCAGGTTTACTTTCGCACGGAAGCGCGTTTTCCTCCGTCAAGGTCGACAGCAACGCATTCTCAACATCATCCAAACCGAGACTGAAATCGTTCGCTCACTTGTACATACACACATAATTCATGTCTTTGGGACTTATCAGAGTGCTCCAAGCTCAGGACCACGCACCTTTTCCCTTCTCATGTTCCCAGTCTGCGATGAGGACCTGTCGACTTTCTTGCAAGATTTCTATGTTGATCCGGACGATGTCTCTGAGTCCTTGATTGTGATTGCGCCTAGGCGGAGTTGGCTTCGCGCTTGGTTTACGCAGAACTTTGCACGTGAGCAAGAGACGGATGATAGGAAAGAGTGGATACGGCACTGGTTCTCATGTCTGAGTTCGGCCTTGGACTACATACACACGCAGGGTGTCCGCCATCAGGATATCAAACCGTCAAACATCATCCATCTGCGGGAGCATATATTTTTCACGGACTTTAGCTCGGCAGCGCAGTTTAGCCCCGGCGCAACTACATCTACAGAGGGCCCAGCTCGCTCATCGGCCATGTATTGTGCGCCTGAAATGCTTCATTATTACAATGAAGATGTCCAAGATGCACGCCACGGGACATCAAGTGATATCTTCTCACTAGGCTGTGTATTTTTCGAAATGCTTGTCGTTCTCTCCGGCGGCCGGCTATCCACACTCCATGACCGAATGCAGCGTTTCTCAGCTCCGAGAGGTTGTCAATATGCAAAGGAAATGAGGAGGTTAGACCCTATTACGCTGGTACCGGGTGATGAATATACGAGCCTTTGGGAAAATGTGGTCAAGCCGATGGTCAGCCAGGATCGCAAACGGCGACCCACCACGCGGCAGACAGTGGAGGCGCTGGAGCAATCTCAATTCCCAACCTGCAAATGCGCTCCAACCTATCTACCAGGATACCCGGACACATAGTCGATGATGCGGTCTCTCTGCTCTTAGCGAAGCCTAAATAGCCCTGGCCACCGCGCTAGCTGCTTCTGCAGCGAGAGGGGAGTGTTTTCTATGTTTTTATGTGATGTTTAGGAGCTTTATAATCTATACATGACTTTAGTTAGCTACTTAGCATAATAGTTGTTCCTTTCCTTAATAACTATACTTTAAAGTATAGCTTATAGTAAAACAACTCCACTTAAAGCGTGACTGCTGGAAATGAAAGCCACTGTGTATGCTAACTGTCCGTCTTGTCTATTTATCGCACAACATCCGTCGAATCCCCGAATAGCCCTAAGCATTGATGCTTGCTTCTCACCGATACGGTCGCGAAGTAAATATCTTGTTCCTGGTTTTACAGCTTAATTTGAAAGAAGGTTTGGCCACAATGGTGCTACATAATTAATATTAATTTAATTCCCTTTCGGATGTCACATGGATTCGTGAAATTCAGCCTTGCTGCCTGCGCCAGCGAAAACGCCCGACGTGGCCCATGCATAGCCCCGCATGGCGCGTTCAGGTTATCAGCCTTCTTCTTGTGCTTGCCCACAAACATTCATTACAACTGACTCCAAACTCGAATTATGGCAGAAGTGTTCGGCATAGCAGCAGGAAGTTTGACAGTCCTGGAGCTAACAGCGAAAGTTGTTAAGCAGTGCAAGACCTTGATGGAAACGGCCCATGACGCGCCTCGCGTATGTATTCCGCGCTTTACCCACTACGCTTGGATCTGCGCATTTGAGACACTTCATCGTCTAATAAGAAGTCGCTCATACGCTAAAACCGGAGAATTACGCTGATTGTCTTCCACTTTAGGAACTTCGGCACATCTTTGTCGAGATATCGTCGCTCAAAGCAGTTCTCGAAAGTTTTCAATTTCTCTCCCGAGCGGAATTTTCAGATACTGCGCGAAGTCTAGCAGATGCCAACGGGATTGTGGAAGGATGTCGAAGTACTGTCGACGAGCTTTCAAAAGAATTGGATGGGCTATCGCTGGCCAATACTTCACACATTGCTTCTGGAAAACGGCAGAGAATCAAAGGATCTTTGCAATGGTGTCTAAAAGAGAGCAAAACTCGGAAGCTGCTTGACGAAACGATCCAGCACAAAACAACTCTCACACTCGCCCTCCTTGGCGAAATTACAAGCGATGTCAAGCAAATCAAAGGCACCTTGGAGGCTGTTAACGATCGTCTTACTAATGCTGACCGAAGGAAGGTGTGCGACTGGATTGAACATACGAATCCTACTGCAATCCACCATCAGGCTTGCAAGAATCACGAGGAACACACATGCCAGTGGATACATCGCGTGGACCAATGGACTGATTGGCTTCACCTTCAGCGCCGACTTGTTTGGATCCATGGAATACCTGGAGCTGGCAAAACTGTTCTCGCATCATATCTCATTCAACAAACTATCGCATACTGTGAAAGTCTGAATACTGAGCGGGCTACTTGTTTGTACTACTACTGCTCCTTTCGCCATGGCCAAGGAGAGCGGCGGGATGAAGCACTACCCTTTTTGAGGTGGATAGTCAGCCAACTTTGCCGGCAGAGTGACCATATCCCTTCTAACCTCGTTACTCGCTATAGAAGCAACAACACACCATCTTTCCAGGTGCTAAAAGAAGCCCTGCAGGGCCTTCTTGTGCATTTCGATATCCTTTACATCGTGGTCGACGCGGTAGATGAGAGTAGCCCCAGAGACGATATGTTAGAACTTATCCAGGATATTGTAACTCAGCCGAACTACGGGAAGATTCAGCTGCTAGCCACAAGCCGAAGATACCCAGATATCGAGGGGTTACTTCGTCCTTTGTCGGAGCCTACGTTACCAATGTCGAACTCTATTGTTGACGCGGATATCCGCACCTACGCCGATGCCATCATACAACGAAACAAACACTTTGCGCGCTGGCCCGAACAGCTTCGGAAAGAAATTCTTGAATCATTAGTACGAGGAGCTCAAGGCATGTGGGTATCCCCTGTTATATCACCGCCGGACCTTACATGACTGAATGATAGGTTTCGATGGGTTGTCTGCCATATTGATAGACTCCAACGCAAATCTCCACAGCAGGCCACAGAGGCAATCAAGTGTCTACCACGGACACTCGAAGAAACATACGAAACAATATTTTTGGAGATACCTCAAGAGGACTGGTACACAGCACGCACGGCTTTACAGTGGATCAGCGGCCATTCACACTTACAATTTTCATATGGAATTCCCGCGAATTGCCTTAGTTCAGCTGTACTGGGCCCTAATTGCACCTCGGTGTTAGACGTCAGCGGGGATGGCCACGAACATGGATCCTTAGAATCCATATTAGGTTGCCTGATTGAAGTGGGACTCACCTATCCCGAGGAAGATCGTGAGGAAAGCGTCTCCGTTTTGGGGGTTTCTGTCGATGGAGATCCGGACAAGGCTTGTTTTCATACAGTGACACTCGCGCATTACACGATTGAAGAATATCTCTTCTCCGACCGCGTAAAAGAGAGCAAAGTTTACTACTTCGAAATGTCACGAGACGCTTGCGCACATAAAATGATGGAAACCGTGCTCCAGCCAAGAACGGAAGCCCGCCCGTCCTCTTCGGATCCTCATGTCTTCGAGGTTTACTGTAACTCCATCGCTCGTACAATTCCAAGTTGTTGGGGATCTCTCCTCATACGGGACGTCTCTTTCTGGCATCAGTATTATGAGTTCTTTCTCAAAAATAGATATTCATGGCGCTATTTATGCCACGATATCAATGAATTCTATGTAGAGAGATCCGGAAACTGGGATTACGGCCTAACGGATGATCCTACCACTGGAAAAACTCAATATCTCATGACGCTTCTAGACAGTGGCTGCATCGATATGGTAAAGAAGCTGTTGGGGGAGCTTTCGTTAGAGGCCACGTTATCCGCCTCGGTTTCCGTAACGGGGGACGGAGTGACCCCCGTGGCAATTGCTCCAAATGAGTTTGGTGTTACTACTATTCTCGATGCACTCGGGACAGATCCCCTTATGGACTATTGTCCGTACATGAATCTGCTCGAGAATCTACAACCGAGAATGGACCCGTCTAAACTCCTTCTTTTTTTTCTAAAAGCCCACTACCATCACCACACTTGCCACGAGTCCTGTGTCATTGAAGATTTACTGGATTTGGGCGCGAACGCAAATCCCCTCTACTGCCTCCTTACCCCACTACAAATCGCAGTCCGGAATTGGGATTACTCAGGTGTTATGATCCTGCTAGAGAACGGTGCGGATCCTAATAGCGTAGGGCAGCCGGACGGCTACATTCCAGCACACATCGACACAACGTGGGCGCGGGCTAGTCCACTGCATATCTTGCGCAGCGCGGAGTATGGACTCATGGCTGCGAGGGAGTACATAGAAGAGAAGGTATGTGTATCCACAGAAATCCCTATACCTTGTTTTGTTTTTAAGTGCCGCTTCCGCTAGTGAAGCACGATGGCATTCATCCGTCAACTCGAATCGGAGCGCTTGAAAACGTACATGTATTAAGGATGTTATATATTCTCCGCTCTTCCAAATCAAAACTTGCTAATTGAAGCGTTACCTTTGTAGGAATCCCGTGCCAGGGAATGGCCCGAAATCGAAGCTTTATTGCTAGAATACGGCGCCAAGGATTTTTTCCGACCTGAACCTGCGGGAGACCGGCCGAGGAAGTTGGAAGTGCAATATCTGCTCAATTAAGGATCCTAGTTCTCAAAAGCGGTATGGGAGAATTGCGGCATGGTTCTACAGCAGACAGCTTTTGACTACTTTATGTATGTTGATATCCACACTTTCTGATGATATAGGATGCGTTTAATAAAAAAAAATCTTGTATTTAAGACTCTACCTAAGAAGGAAGAACGAGAGAACAAGAATGTCTACCTATGGAACCTTGTATCCCTGCATCGCCATGTGCCCTGCTACAAAACCAGGGTGTGGTTCATCAGACGTACGTTTAGTTTTGCCAAATGCACGTGGAAAATCTTTTCGGGCGATTATGCGATGGGATCTACGATGGCTTGAGTATTAAGACCCTGCCTCGATATCAGAACATGTAACACTATGTCACACCTCTCAACAGTGATAAAGAGCGACCAGCTCCGGCCTTGCGCTGCAATAACCTTTGTGATGTGGTACGAGTAGTCAAAACTGTTTTGATATCCAGTAATTTGTCATAATGAATTACAGTAGCTAACAATCTAAAAACAGGGAGAAATATGAACGCTTGCTGATCATCTATCATGCACTAGGAAAGAGGCGCGTAATTATCGTCTACGTGTTCAACAATCTATCCCGTTCATTTTCCGCCGCGGCTTCTAAATCCGCCGTCCTATCCGGTCTCTTCCGCTCCGGTCGTCCATCCTCTTCCAAGCTCCCCAGCTCAATTTCCTGCGGCTCCGGCTCCGTCCCCTCCCCTACACTCTCATAGCTCTGGACCTTACTCCTCCTCTCCTTCAAGCTCTCGCTTGTTAGATTGAAGACGTGGCCATACTCTGACAAACGAGGAACATCCTCTTCTTTGCCCTCCCACGGTCCAATGCCCCTTCCCTCTGCAGCCATACGCTGGAGCTGGAAACCCGAAGACTCAATCCACTCCAGTCGTTTATGCAACCCTTTACCAGTGCGTTTCTGGAAGAGCGAGACCATCTTTGGTAGAAGTGAATCCAACAGAATAAGAAACAATCCAAGCCCGAGTGTAAGACCTAGCCCTAGCACAGGGAAAGATGAATGCGTCGAACTTCTCGCCTTGATCTTATGGCAAAGGAAGAGCGTTTCCGGGTCCTGTGGTGGGATGATATGCTTCAAGGTCGGAATTCCAGGCCCGATATCAAACTCTGGAGGTCGAGCCCAGGCAGAAGCAGCACGCTGCAGAACCGCAAGTGTTGTGTTCATCCAATTTTGGACCTCTGTCTCCCAATGGTTATCTGGAAGTGGCGCCGAAAGACCAAATCCGAATCCGACGTCCCAGAGATATGCATTAGCGATTAGATTTTCGCGGCCAATCAGTCCGAGTTGGAAATTGAGTTGTGCTTCCCACATCATTCTCCAGAGCAGAGCGAGAACTGCTTTCTGAGTGGGGTTAAGGCTGGGGGAATCTGATGGCGCCGGAGATATACCATGTAAGCCCGTCATCGGCGAACAGTTCGTTTTGTCGGCGGTGCAGAATTGATATCTTTCCTGACAACCGATGAAGGATAAGGAATCGGACGCGGAGTACGTATCTACACCACCCATGTCGTTACGATTTTGGGCACTGAACCAGGGGTCGCTGATGGCTTTGCGATACATGACTCGGTTTAGGAGCGCAATGACATAGACGTCGGAATCCGAGGATTCAAGCTCTGGGATTGGGTCGAAGTAAAATGATTTGTCGTCTATGTTATTGATGAACGACGTATACCACCTATTGCTTATTGTAAGACGATTGCCAGTGTGACGAAGTAAAGGTTTCGAGTGGCGAGGATAGAGGCCAAAACGAATATGAATGGGGGGAGAAAGAACAGCAACAGGAACAAGTCCCTGAAGGGCATGCTGACCACCGACATATGTAACTTGGAAAGAGAACCGTACCTCAAGTTATAGGGCTGATCGCCAAAACCCAAAGTAAAACTATCCATCGTAAAAGTGTATTGAGGTAGGAATGTTGAGGTTGAGTTGAGCGGTGTGCCAAACTTATAACCTTTGGCAAAACCGCCTTGCGGCATTTGTAAACTCGTGACGAGATCATCGGGGATAGGAAACCAGCCATCAGTGTACCTTTCGCCGGCCAGAGGGACGCATGTGAGCGTTTTCCTGACCGATATTCCATCCTCAGGTCGAGTGTTGATACCTAGGTGTTTGTCCGAGCGGAGGTATCCCGTATCAAATACAATACCTGACCCATTGCACACCTTCTCATCAAATGGACAGATAGCACTTCGGATGATGTCATAAGGGAGCGTCGACTGGACGTAACTGCTACAGGCTGCAGAATTGATACTGGAGTGTGCATAGCACGCTTTAGAGTAGCTGGCGCTTCTCTGATAACCGTGTCTTCCCATCACCAACATTGCATCTGCCGCTTCGAATTTCGCGTCTTCTGTAAGGTTCCCAAGGGGTGGTTCGTCCATCGTCCCGCAAGATCTGCTAAGTACCTGGACTTCATTGTTTCCTGAAATGTAACGAGAGGAGAGACCAGCTGCGGCATAGAATCCGACTCCATGTACACTTGCTAGCATGATTAAAAAGAAGGATCGCCGGTACGTTTCGAATCGTGCGCCCTTATGAGCATAGCCAATCTTCAAAAGATGTCGAATGACTGTTGACTCGCTCTCCGTGTTGCGCAGAATAAGCTGATATTGATGATGCATATCATCCTGCTCCTTCAACGACACGTTGATCTGGTGAACGATGAAGCAAATACTCGTCCAGAGATGTTGACCGCCCAGTTTGACGAATAGGGCAACGAAGGCGCAGACGACCACGCCCCATTCGCTTGGAAGGGTGAGCATCGACCCCTTGATTGCGCCATTCTCTATTCAAGGTTAGATTCAGCTCGTGGAAGTCTAATGCTAACAAACCCCAGTTGATCCAGAAACCACAGTGCACGGTGTCGCAGGATTTCCACCACATAGTTACTCTTCACCGACGTCGTCAACAAGGCTTTGACAAAGCTGATTTGGTCTCGCACCCCTGGTGAGAAGTTTGGCAAGCTGAAAAGTATGCATGCAGACGAAACAAGTTCTTATCGTAATTGTCGATTTAAAGTTCATTTTCAGCTGGGGCTTAATTTTTAATGGATGGCACCAATGGGCCGCCGGTGCGTGTCATGCGCATAGATTTTGCCAGCCGTGCGCCTATTTTCTCATGCTTCCTTGGCGGGAAGATAGTGTTAGGTATGGCGCTTTCTGCGTCCGGTCATACTGTTGTTGTTCCGGGCTCACCATCATTGACCGCACTATGGACACCACCCGCACGTTTGCCTGTGTCGACTGAGGAAGATATCACCCAGGTCCTCCCGAAGCTCGCGGATAATGATTCGAACGCCGCTGGCAAAGCCTTCTCTAAGTTCGCGGACCGCCATGGCGCCATCGAACCAGGGGCGCGCTGCGGCGGACGCCTCTGGCCTTCAGCCCTGTGGCTAGGTCGGCATTAGGCCCTCGATCTCAAAGCCTTCGCAAAGTGACTTGCTGCGCCACGCTAGGCTCCGCTCTTGATGAATTCATCGGCTGAATCTGCACTTTTCTGCCAGACCACCTGTCCAGCCGGCGGCTCAAGAAGTCTCGGACAGAACTGCACGTCATTAGTCAAGCCCAACATTATCGTCACGGGCCTTGCTACTTTCTTACCGCCATGGCAAGTACCGGTACTCAAGCCCCACGTCGTAATGGCTTGGGAGTGGCGTACAACACGAGGCAGACCTGCCAATCGGAGCTCACCACCATCGCACCCAACAAACGTTAGGCAGTGGCGGTGCACACAAACACTGCCTCCACAAAAACAAGCGCAACGCCAAAAGCCCGCGAATGAAGCGCTTCTATATGGTGAAGTTTCTCCCTCGTTTTCTTGATCGGTCGGCCCTCTCAGACGCCAGAGGCTGTTAAGAAGTTCGGTAAGGGTGAGCTGCGAATCTCACCAATTTTTTTTTTTTTCGCGACGCGTTACCTTTCGACCACAATAGTCCAACAAAATACTACTTAATTGCCCTGCAACGAAGCGGGTATCCTTCTTGCTATTTCATCTCTCCATATTCACGAGAAGAAGATGGGCCTTTGGGCGCAAATGCCTATTCTCGATGACCTGGGCATCGGCAACTTGATCATCTGGCTCTTCCTACTGATTTCTCCGGAAGCAAATGAATTCGCGAACTAGTACCGACAATTTCTAAAAGAAGCCATTACCAAACACACTACCCAACCAGGAGGAGTCTTTGGTCCTGTTATTTAGAGTGGCTAAGGGTATTCAGAGAAGCCTGCCCACGGTTACTCGAACTCGATTGGTGAATGCGCTTTTAGCGCCTTTTCTTCCGCTGATGGTATGGCATGATGCCTTCTGGTTTCTTACATTACCTATCGCACCACCCGTATGTCTACAAGATGCTCGCTATAGAAATGCGTAGTAAGTTCGAACCCGGCGATGAAATCATCTAGAACCAAGAGCTTGAATCGAGTGGTTATTCTCCGTGCGGTTATCTTGATGAGGTCATGCGTCTACTTCCTCGGCCTGTAAAGTCCATTGGCGAGAGTGTAAGCTTAAGAAAGTTACGGTTAGTGGGGAGCCTATCTCGATTCCAGTTAGAAGTTATGTTGGGATGAGCCTCTTTTCACTCTTTAGAGACGCTATGATATTCCATGATCCCGTTCGAATTCGGTCCGAACGCTGGCTGCGCAGTACACTACCCGAAGCAGAACAATTTTTGCCCGAAAAATGCTCACTCCATCCTAGATCGAACCAAAGAATTGCACCGGTGATCACGTTGTCATCATGATGGCCAGTATCGCATTTACGGACGTGCTCGTAAACTACGGTTTCAAGCCGGGCTCCGAGAAATTCAAGAGTTCACTTCATGTTTGGTCGGATATTGCTGAAGAGGTCGGAGCGAATCGGAGTTCATATTTGAGAGTCGCTATTCAATTGCCGACTGGAAAAATGGCCCTTTCATTCAGTTCAAAGGGCGGGCGATCTCTATCTAAGTCTATTTTCAAGTCGACATACGGTTCTAACCGTTTGTATGCTGGAAGAGCTCTCCCATATGGTTTAGCGACGCAAGAAACAAGTCGTTGAGACAACAGCATGCGCCTAAGATGGAGAATTGGCAGGCAATAGCTTGAATAAATAGTTTTTCTTTACTTAACTAACCATTGCCGGTTCTAAGGGGGTTCGTGATACTAGCTGTATCGTGCGATAGTCTTTCATGTTTAATCCCAGGAAATGTCGCCTGGAGTTTAGTGACCCTCGTATCTTTGACGCCGCCGCCGCTTTCCGCCCTTTGGGGTGTTCACGGTCCCACTGCTCCTTGACCGTCCTTGCATGCTCCGCTTTCTTAGTGAATCCCTCAAACAGCTTTGACCATCCACCGCCAAGCGTTCGAATGTCTACAGGTCGACTGCTCTTGACATCTACGTAAGTGACCGAGCCTTTGACCTCAGCAACAATAGTTTGCTGCTTAAGGGAAAAGAGCGAAGTGGTTCCAATATTTCTGGTCGGCTCAATGGCATCTTGTCGATAGGCCGCAATCAGCTATTTCCGAATTAGCCGTGACCACTCTGCGTCTCTCCGCTCGGTTGCCACTTACTGCATCGGGGTACCGGACTTGCCTCTTAATCTCAAGCTCATACTTCCTCACGAGGGGAACGACGGTTTTGGCGTGGATCATGCCGTTGCATTCCTCCTCGCTAAGGAATTCGTCGTAGCTTTCCATGACCCTATGGAAGCATATTCCTAGGAAGTGCATGTACTGAGATTGCATGACATGGGCGAACGGATCTTGATCTTCCGCCCAAACTACGCCGCGCTCGACCATAGTTTGAGGATCATAGCCCATGCTCTCGAGGGTTGCAAGCGCTTGTGCCCGTAGAGGAACATAGGGGTCGGAGTTGGGATGCGGCGTTGGGGCGCCGGCCCGGGCGTAAGGGGAGTTATACGCTGATTCCGCTAGGCGCGATTTACGGGGGGCTGAGTCGGAGCCTGCCATCTCAGGTGAGGCTGTTGGGCGTTGCTTCTCTGTCTAAAATAACAAAGTGAAGTGTGCGGGGTACGTGCACGACAATTTGGGCACGGACTCTGACATGGCGCTACCGCGCCCACTTACTAGCATATAGCTAGGGTGTATATTAACCTGATCGAATATGGATGTTATAGTACTAGGCTTCCTGTCGGACCCGGAATGCGTCCGAATTTGATACGAAACACGGCCATCCGATAGACCTTGAGGTGACATCATACCCCGGTCACACAGTAGCAAGAGCTGAGGATTGCTGTCAACCAATAGTGGGCATACGGCACGTGGCCGAAAAATCTGTGGGATAAGACGTTATGCCTTAATTAGTGGCTGCTTCTTCGCTTCGTCCTGCTAAACTGTGAGCCCGCCAGCGCGCAGGCGCATCCGTTAACGAATGTAATAGCTTAGATACTTGTCGTTATTTATTCATTACGCTAGCACGGCAGTCCAGTAAGTGGCTTGTCATTTTTTTCATTCAATCTCTCGTCTGGAGACGATAGCACGTCATGTCGTGAAAATCGTCTGTCAAATGGAACCTTACTTCAGTTGATGAAAATGAGGCACATCTCATAATCACTATTCTCACAATCATGACAATGCCGATGGTTATATTTACATCCACGCGCATCGCGATGGAGCTGTGGATGGGTTTGTAAAATGAACATCTCCGCATAGCTATAAGTCTAGTAAGCAACCGGCCAGAGACATCGAATAGCATACTAATATCAACGGCCATGAACTTGACCTTCAATACGGCGGAGTATGTGGCAGGTAAACTCCGTTTTTGGCGCTATTTCCAGTTCCTGGCCAGAGAGCAAGAACGATCCCTTTCGAAGTGGAATCAATTTGGCATTCCGTTCGCGAACCTCGCCATATGGTCTATCAAATATCCATCTGCTTCTTCATCCTCGCTCTCATTCACGGCACACACTATCGGCCTCCACGGATCATCTGATGAGATCCTTTTGAGAGATATGCCACGTCGCTCAACTTCGGCTTTGGACCATGACAGAGGAATCACCATCCCGGTAAATTATTGATGTAGAATCGCGGGAACGCAAGCCCAACAGGTCGATCTGGCCGCTAGAGACTTAAGGCCGGATCATTAGATTGGGGTTGGTGGATTCTCAGTAGGGATACAAATCACGGTTGCGTTTCAGGTGCTCTTCTCAGTCTCTGAAAAGGGAACAATGAGTTAGGGTGCATAGATGCAGTAACCTCGATATGGACCCAAAAACTAGAAATTGAACGATGTACACTTTTCAAAAACATGTCATCCTTCACGACAAGCTCAAGCTACTGCTACTACTACTGGCCTCCCACCCTTGCTTTCCGTAACGTTATTGCCTCTCTTTAATGCCATGGCCTTCTTAACCTCCCACTCCCAGGCGGTCAAGTTTCCGTCCTCGCCGTCCTCACCCTCACCTAGTAGTCTTCGCATGCTCGCATCTCGTTCCGGTCTGACTAAGATGGCCAGACTATACCGGTCTGCAAAGCGTTGCTGACCAGGTGCAAAATTGATACGATGTACATTGCTCCGCAGTAAACCGCCTGTCCACTGCACCATCGCGTCACCCAGATTTACGATGAGACATCCTGGTTTTGGACGTACATAGAGCCATGCGTCATTGTCGGTCGCAACCTTACCAGGCGCGAGAATTTGCAAACCACCGAGCACATTCGCGAGGAGCGTAACAGTCCCGAAGTCCGTATGGTGGATCATGCTCGTGCGGAGATCTTCATTTTCCGGACTCGCATACGCCTTGATGAGGCGTACTACAGTGCCAGATGGTTCCGTTGGAGACTGAAGGGATGAGAAAGCCTCGGAGGGCATACCGAGTTGTGTCGCAAGGGTGGTGTTGATCGTCGAGACGATACTTTGGCCATGCTTCAGGAATGATGTAAAAAGAGGCAGGTGAGAGAGTACAAGGTCGGGAAGTGGTTGGAGAGGTGAATTTCCAAGGAGACCATCCTGGCCCACATTAAACCATTCGAAACGATCTGGTTCGTTTGTCTCGGTTTTGGCAAGGCCGCGAGGTTTGAAACTGTTGGTCGTTGGATCGAGGCTGCTAGGAGGCCGGGGAAGCAGGAAACTCACCCAAGGAAACTCTTAGGAAGATCGTGTTGGAACTTGTCTTTTACCTCATTGGGCAAGTCCATAATATCTTTCCCAGCTCCGAAGAGATTGTCGATCTCATTGATCAAGCACTCCCCGAGAGAGTCATTGCGTAGATCGAGCAGGAAGAATCCTAGCTCCTGGCATGCGTCGAGGACGCTTTTCGCGGCCGACTGGTCGCCGGAGTTTAGCCTCGCTAGCGAGATGGTGTACATAGGCGCCGTAGGAACGTCATCCGGAAATGCAGGAATGCTCTTGAATAGCTTTTCAGACGCCATTTAGAAAGATCGATGAGAAGGAATCAAATCGCCAAACAAGGTGCGAGGCAGGGTTAATGTGATCTTGGAAAGAGGTTGCCGGCAAATATACAAGCGACAGGAAGGTGCGGCGAAGCAATACCAGGGGTGGGTGCTAGCGGCGAGCCCCGCAGCGCACGCACGTCTCTCCTGCACCACCGTGTTCAAGTCAACGACGCTGTTCATGAATGCGACATCACTCTTGCACATCAGTTGTTTCCGACTACACGATTAAGATCAAAGCCAAAATCCAGGCACTCCAGCATGCTCCGAGGCAATCATCGAAGAAGACTGCAGGTGCTGGCACTATTTACTGTACCACAATACTGCAGCATCCCGATGTATAGCCTGCCATTTGCGGTGGCACTGATTGGCTAGGCAAGCTAAACCTCGGCCTCGTCGCATCGAATGAGAGATCCAAAGTCACTTGACTGTGCTTGATTACTTTCATTTGCTCATAAGCTCGGAAGCTCCTCCAAAATTCTGTTATGCTCATCTCCGTTCGCAAAAGTCTTCTAAGTTCGACCTTCCGAGCCGCGACAACGTGACTTCGGTTTCGGATACACGTATTCCCACCAATGAGCTAGAGAAAGGCGCCATGGCCCCTGAGATGCCACCAGCATCCTCCACCCGTCTCACGCTCAAGCAATGGCTCCAGATTCTTAGTACGTTTATCGTTTTCTTCAATACCTGGTAAGCCTCTTCCTCGCGCTTCCAGGTTTGATGAGACTATTGGTATGGCTACTCCTGGTCATTTCAACAGGTCAGACTGCTTGCGCAAGCGCACCTTGCACAGTAGTAGAGTGGGATGGACCATTGATGCCAGCCGAGGGTCAAAACCAACATTAGCATTCATTTCTTGTCGACTTTTCAGCTGATCCGTGACCGCAAGGGGTTTGCTCCTTACTTTTGGAGTCTTCCAAACATACTACGAGCAGGTTCTTATGCGTAGCGAGTCGAGCTCTACCATATCGTGGATTTCGATCACTGTGCGTTTATCGTTCTATCCGCCGGCGTCGTTACTGGTCCGCTTTACGATCATGGCTAGTACCGTGTGCTGTTCATCTCCGGCAGTCTCCTACAAGTATATGGAATGATGATGTTGAGCATTCCCAACGAGTATTACGAGCTCTTCTTAAGCCGGGCTATTTGTATGGGGCTCGGAGCTGGAATTGTATTCGCGCCGAGCGTTGCAACCACCGCGGCTTGCCTGACTGGCCCAGCCACTCGTGCAAAAGCCATGGGCTTGATGGCCTGTGACAGCAGCATTAGTGTGTACCGTAAACTGACTTTCCCAAGTGAATTGCTGAGTCAATGCGGGCGGCATCATCTATCCTTTCATATTTCGCAGCGTTGTGCGCTCAGTAAGCTTTCCGTGGGCGGTACGCAGTATAGCCTTATAGTGTTCAGACCCCCCTTCCTGTTCTTATATAATGCGGGAGCCTACTACGTCTAGTAGCTTGTGCTATTTGATTTGGATTTGCATAGTGGGAGTCTCTTCAGAAGGTCCGCACGAAACACAGTAGGAGTTTGTACACAGTA